>JAGVVM010006009.1:0-19515 GCA_019149425.1 Psidium friedrichsthalianum
AACTCGCCCTTACCCCCCCCCCCCCCTCCTCTTCCCCCTCTCTCCCCTTTCTCCGCTCCCCCCTCCTCTGCACCCCTCGCCCCTTTCTCTCTTCGTTCCTCCCTTCTCCCCCTTTTTATTCTTTTTCCTCTCCCCCCCCCTCACGACCCCCGTTCGAGTGCATCAGCAATTTCAAGCCCTCATGAACGATCCTCGGCGGGTGACATTTTGATCCTCTATTTTAGGAGAGTCAAACGTGAATACTTGCTTATTGACATGGATATATCGTCGCAAGCCGTGATTCCACCGCATTGATTGGGTGCACAAGTTACTCTACAAATAGATAAATCCGCATTACTTCCCATGTGATTGGACCGGCGGATGGCCGACGCTGACTGGACATTGGAAATCAAAATGAGCCATTTTTTACAATTAAAAAAAGAATCCCTAAAATGTTAGAAAGAGTGTCGTGTTGGAATTCCATCCTGCCCCTTATAATCATAGGCAGAGGGATGCATATAATTATATGACTAACGAGTGTTACACGAAGAAAGAGAAGTTTTTTTTGGCTGTACATCAGAATATGATTATGCTAATTCGAGGAGAGAGATTTTGGGGGAAAAAAAAACAATAATAGTGAGGCACCTGAACCATCTTCAACCAAGGTGAAGGCCCGATAGATGTTAAACATAAAAGATTAAGTGTTTATTTTAGGTTTTGTTGAAGTGCTATATGTCCAAGCTTTGTCGCCGATTAAGTTTCTGGTACGATTTGTGTACGTCAAATTCCATTTGAAGTAAAGTTATCATTGTTCTTAACTATCTGTGATATTTCTGATTAGAAATCATCACAAAATCTATCTTGTCTAATCAAATCGAAGAACGATTATCGATGAAAGGACTGTTTCGTCGCGGGATCCAATTCGCGTGGAAAGTAGATATGATGTTCAAAAAATCTTTCCTCATGGATTTATGATCTGCCCTCTCATCTCTCCTCCCAGTTACATTTTTTCAAATCATCCTCTCAAATTAACCAAGAATTTACAACATTAGATTGCATGAGTGGAAAGGGAGGAATTGCCTTATTTTTGGGCACCATTTCAAAGGAAAATATTCTGATGAGTTTATTATAATACAGCAGTTAGAGCGAAAAGCTTGAGTAAATGAATACACTTGTGGTGTTTACAGGGAATGTAAAAGCTTCGTAAGGAAAAAGGCACTCAAGTCACCGAATCAACCTTAGGCAGTAAACTGTTGATGACGGAGAGTTCTCTTCACTTTATACTCGAATCTTTCAGTGATGCCGTCGAATTATCCGCTGCGCTCCCGCTTGAGCTAATGGCGCTACCTCCGCTTTGATCGCCGACATGATGCCCCTTAATCTCCGGTTCGGCTCTCTTTTCGGGAAAATTAGCAACTTCTCGCTGATACTTGCCCGCAGAAGAGGAGCTTGAAGACGTCCCGGACAAAGTCGTTGCAGCATTTCACTTCAGTGGCAGCCCATCTATGAGCCTGATCCGGTCCAATTCGTCCGCCACTTCCTTCAGGGTAGCCTCATGTCCCGATGAGACGCGAGGCACCGGAATGCCAGCTCGGCGACCTTCTGCACGGACAAGTACGTCCACTCGTCTCTGCGCACATGAGGGAGGAGTCGATGATCTCATCCAACCGCGCCCTCCCAATCCTATCCGTGGCCAAATTGGCCAAGTTCACTTCGTTCTGAGGCCGCGAGAAGTCCACGACCTTCAACGACGTGATGATCTCCATGAGTACTACGCCTAAACTGTAGACGTCCGACTTGTCGGAAAGATGGAAACCTGATGGTACTGGGGATCGAGATAGCCCGGGGTGCCCTGTGGGGCGGGACCGAGATGTGCGAGTCCTCGAGCATGCCAAGTCTGGAAAGGCCAAAATCCGCAACCTTGGACTTGAAATTGTAGTCAAAAGAATGTTGCTCGACTTGACATCTCTATGGTATATTGGGGGCTTAAGGGAGTGGAGATGGGCAATTGCTTGAGCAGTTTCTATGGCGATTTTGAGCCTGATCGGCCAGGGAAAGTCCTGACCCCTTCCCTGTGCAAATGCTGGACAATGTGCCGTTGGGCATGAACTCGTAGACGAGGATCTGCCTCACCTTTCTCGATGGAGCAACCGAGGAGCTTGACAGGTTGGCGGGGCTCACGGACGACAGGAGCTTGATATCATTCATGACTTGCCGACGCTTGTCCCTCTGTTGATCCTCTTGATGGCGACCCACTCGTTGTCGCCATTCAATGTCCCGCGGTAGACGGTCCCGAATGCCCCGTCCCCAGCCTCTGCCTCTCTGCAAAGTAATTCGTGGCTCTCTCGATCTCTTTGTAGGGATAGGAGGTTGCTGCTCTTGCCCGAGGCCTCGGACAGACGGCGCTGCACAGTGAGTTGAGCTTTCCATGTGCTCCGCGCGAAAGAAGAAAAGAAAACAGCAGACAAGCCCAAGCTGATCATGATGGAAGCCCCAACCACAACACCTGAAAACAAACGAAACAGATGACATGAGACAGCATTGAACAGCCATAGCCGTGAACATTCCTAATACTTGCGTGAAGTCATGGTCATACAATCAAATTGACAGGAAGGAAAAAAATTACCTCCAACTAGAACAATTATTCTGGTGGTTCCTCCACATTGGCCAGAGAGATACTTGCAGGATTGCACATGAAACCGTCTGCTTGCGATACAAAAATAAGAAAACGAGGTCAGCACTCAGCAGAATGGGGATTTCGCAATGGCTCGCACAACCAAAAAAATAAAAATAAAAAAGAAAAGGACATTTCGACTCGATAAGCTCTTTCGAGCTGCCCCGATCGGCATGACCAGAAATCGATTCCCCCATAAAGCCTCGTTCCTGTTTAAGCACGAAAAGTTAAGAAGAGCTAGCTTGTCGCGGAAAGCACAGAAATGAAAGGATCACTCCGCTATCATCATCTACTAGAATTGTCTTTGAGTCTAGACAGGAAGATTCAAGTTCAAAGTTGTCGATCACAAGTGCCCTCCAAAGTCAACAGACTCTGCCCTCCAAAGTCAACAGATCTGGGCTTGTGCGATGGATTATCTTTTGGAGCAAATTCAGCATCGTTCAAAAGAATCCACGCAGATTTCCTCGGCGAATACGTTAGGTGAAAACGACCCATCCGTGAGCACGACGGCCACTCCGTTCTCTCCTCCTCCATGCGTGCCAGACAAGAGAGGGGACAATAAGGCGGCGTCGTCTTTAACGACTCGAGAAGAAAAAGGGACGCCGACCCACATATTGTATCCCAATTTTGACCCGACTTTAGGACGAACTGCAGATTAAGACATTGTTATGTGTTTCAAGGGTCCCCCCTGCATTATTGTCCTACCGCTAATCGGGTCGCTGTGCCGTGCGTTACTTTTGCTGCGTTTGAGTGGGCAAACGTGCTCGTTTACCAAACCAACCCACCACGCCAGCGAAATTCCATGCTGCTTGCTGAATATGAGAAGAAGAGATCTTGTCCTCCACACAGGAAATTGGCGGCTCGTCCGCCCACGAGCTGTTATTGCATCCACTTGAATCGGATTAGGATAGGCGTCCCCTCCCCTCCCCTCCCCTCGACTCAATTGAATTCCAGCCGTTCGAATTCGTGTGGCGTGCTTTATTCCCAGAATGGTGATATGAAGAGTTATTGCGTGAAAGTTTGCATACATAACGAATTAAATGCGAGCATTTATAGAGTTTGGTTTCACCAAACTCGATTTATGCTAGAGTACGCGAACCTTGATTTTCTAGAGGCATCATGATACGTTATGAGCTAAAGCCGGGTCTGGCTAGCAGTGATCAGTTGACTTTAGTGAATGGAAAAATTAGAGCAATATCGATAATTTATCGCTGAGAGAGGTTTTCGTGAGAATTTAATTCTTATATTGTTGTTCGCATGAAAGAAATTAGCGGGCTACGATAAAGGTGCAGCCACAGTTTTATAGGGAAAGTAACACATTTAGACTCACCTGATTAGCATAGCAAGTATTGGGTGGGGTCTTGATCTTTGAGAACATAGATCTCCACTTTATATCCCACTTAATTACCATCGGGTGAGCAATAAACTCAATAGTGAACTAGGCATAATAAAACTAATCTCGATTATCGATGTACTTAAATAATGTCTAAGACTAAAGGCCGATTAAGTGGGTCGTGTTCTTAACTACTGCCAGCCCGCCGCAACAGTTAGCATATTAATTTGTCTTTATCCCACTTAAGCATTTTAAGCACCAATTTCTATTTAATCGCAGAAGATAATGGTCAAAACAGTCGAGCATAATAAAAGCCATCCAACTAACTCTCCGGCAGCCGGTGGCCGGCCAAGAACCCGTCGCCAAGGAACCCTTCCTTGCACTTGCACCGGAACCCATTTCCGCCGCCGTTTGGCAGCCCCGAGAGCCGTACGCAGTCCGCGTCATGGGAGCACTCGCAACCGTCGCCGTTCAGCACCACGTCAGCTCTAGCATCTGGACGCCCAGCAACACCGACGCGGTTTCAGCTGTTCCGCCGATATCGACGACAGAAAGTACTTGCAGCCGAGGGCGAGGAGACTACCGTGGTTGAGAAAACGGGGCGGGTAGTGTTCTTCTCCTCGGAGAAACAGCTCATGCTGGTGTGGTCTCGTTGCTCGGCTCGCAGAGGGACTGGAATCGGCCTCGATGACCTGCGTTTTGGCACATCGCAGGGGGAGGCGTTCGTGCAATTGTTGAGCAGAATGGCGTTCCTCCCCATCGGCGCGTAGTTGCTGCCGTAGAGCTGCTCGATGGACCTGAACGGGCGGTCGCAGTCGGCCTCGATGGTGATGGTGACGGCATCCGGGCCCGCGGACTGCACCAGGAAACCCCCACGAGGGCGTCCCCGTCCTCGGAGCAGTTGAGCTGGATCGGGCAGCCCGGGGAGAATCCGAACGGGTATGTCAGGTTCTGCTTCGCGGGCATGCCAGCGCCGCAGGTCTGGCTGCAGGACCGGTGGACGCCTCGATGTGCCTCCGCCGTGAAAGTAGGCAAAACCACGGCGGCCAAGAGGAGGAGGGTGGACAGAGCGGTCTTCGGGATGATCGGCCACATCGGTTTAGACGGCGTCGCGGTGTCTAGCGAGATTCGGGTCGTTGTAATCAAGGAAAAGCATGAGGAAGGACCGGTAACTGTCGGAGAGAGGAGCAAGGCACTCCCCTTTGCAGCGGATTAGGTTTGGCTTTTAGCAGGGGAACTTCTTGGGGGAAGACAAGAAGAGTTAGGAGGAGGAGAAGCGTGGAAATCTTTCGAGAGCTGCTTAGGACAGCGAAGTTGTCTTTTCTCGCTCGAGAGGGGAAATATAACGGAAAAACAGAAATGGAAAGAACAGCGTTCAAGAGGACCAACGGGGCCGCGACTCAGGATGTGCTTGTGCTCACCAATGAGACAGGAATTAAGGAAGAGTCCTGATCGAGCAAGCAAATCACTCTCCTTTCTTTTAAGGGGATTATGGCGTGTTGGTGTTTAATGAATTGCCATTTAGGGCCCCTAAGCTAGTCAAAATCGACACTTGACCACAGGCAAGATGGAACCGTGATTTGTCATTTTGAACACCCTCTTGAGGAATATGAAACAAGAGAAGTACGGAGAATAAAAATAACCCATCAATATGAACATGGCAACAAGAATGAATTAAGAATGACCCGATTAGATTTTCATGAAGAGCTTCTAGATAGCTAGCCACGCATTAACCCTGTTAAAGCAAGAACTCGAGCCATTGCCTGATAGTGGCCGATCACTTCGGACATGACTTCATCTTGCCTTCAAATTGATCGGTCACTATGGAAGTTACGTTTGGTCATCTGAATTTTTAACTAGGACAGAACTGGAGAGGATATGATATGAAATATATGAATTTTACTATATCCTATCCAATTTTTGTTGAATGGCAATCATAAAGCCGAATATTTTCACATCCTATCTTATCTATTATTTGATATGAACGGCATAACAGTGTAAATGAACCCACAAATTGCACAAATGGAGATGGTAAGAATCTTTCACTACATTCTTGCCTACTTCCTTTTCATTTGCTTACTTTTTTTTTTTTTCCTTCTCTCTTTTTATCTCTCTTTTTATTATTTTTAATTCTTTTTCCCCTTCCATCTTTCAAACTATACTAATATACCCTAAATACCTAAAATATGTAATAAATGTAAATATAAATACTAATGGGAATAAATAAAGAAGAAAATGTTGTTATTTTTTTGTTATTTTGTATTATATATATTAGAATATATAATTTTAACTTTATTAATTTAAGATTTTTTATTCGAGAAAAACAACTTTTATATCATGGACAGTAGAAATCCTATTTACCTTTATTTCACCTCTTCCATTGGATAATTTCATTCGGGTTATATCCCTCTTATATGTTATATTCAAGAAAAAAATAACATTTATATTATGGATAGTAAAAGTTTGAGTGAAGGTGAAGAGGGTTTTTAGTTAGGTACTTAAAAAAAAAAAAGAACATGTTCATCAAACGCAGTTTGTTTTTTCGTGGCTATCTAAGCATTGGCGTATCAAAATCATATTTCAGTTATTTTATCTCCAAGCGCTTATCTCCTGAATTTAACAGGTTGAACTGATGAAAAACAATTTTAACATGTGGGCCAAAAATACAATGTTTGAATCGATCGGACTACTCCTACTCCTTTTTACCTTTGTTTGCTTCCCCTTCTTTCTTGGATTTTCTCTTGTGAGGTGGTAGATTGAAGGAAATGGATTTTGCTAGAAACGTCCTACAATCAATTCTCAACGTCAAAATAAAAATCCATATGTTGGAGCTTTGGCTTCGACATTGACCGGCAAAAGGATTCAAAGATTCGATCAATGGGACTCAATCTTCACAGATCACGTAGATCTCACGCGAGACTCGCCTATGTTAAAGAGTCCAATATATTGAGCTCACACGTATTCATATATATATATATATATAAGGGAAGAAAGAAGTCTCCGTACCAGTGCCGTTCAGAGAAAAGAAAAGAGAAAGAAAATAGAGAGCCGTGTTTCGCTAGACAATGGTGTTTGTTCTCCCTTGTGTTTCCTCATCTTGGATTTTTTTAAAAAATGTAATAATTCCTTTATATAATTGAGTTGAATATTCACCGCACAACGTCGTTTTCACGGGGCTCCCTGAGTCCTCTTCTGTTTGGTTTTTTTACACTCCATTAGTCCATGAGCATATATATGTTGATTCTTAACGTCTCATCTCATCTGCTTTCTTTTATCGATCCGGATCCCTTTTTGAAGCGAAGGGAGATAGAAAGCTTCTTTATCTCGGGGCAAAAACCGGGATGTTTTTAGGCTAAATCAGACATTTTGCCCAACCTCAGTCCAGCCATTCTAGAGATCCACGTCCCAAATTCCATTTGGGTGGACAAATCGATTTGGCATCCGATTGCTGATGGAACTTTTTCTGTCAAATCTGCTTACAAACTCATCAAGTTTCGAACGGAAAATGGAAACATCCCCTAGATTTGGAACAAAATATGGAAGGCCAGAGTTCATGAGCGGCACAAAATGATGTTGTGGAGCATAGCAGCTAATTGCCTTGTCGAGGTAACTTATTTCAATTGTTCGATATTCCAAACCCTTGTTGCTCATTGTATGGAGCCTCGGAGGAAATCAGTACATTTGTTCACAATATGTGCTTTGGCCCAAATTCTGTGGAGATAGAGCCCATGGGTATTATCTCGCTTGCTTGGAACTTCAGGTCCTTGGAAGAGATGGTGAACTACTTTTTTAATCCAGGAAAAATAGCATAGAGAATGGATTAGATTGCAAGCTATTCACCCCTTATGTAGCAATTATTTGCACAAAAATATGGCGATATAGGAATGGAATGTTACATTGTCAAACTATTCCAATTCCTCCTAGGCGGTTTAGCTGGTGATACAAGATTTCATGGAATATTTGAATATCTTTAGAAATGATAAAAGAGTTGAGTTAAGCAAGAACTAGAGTCTATTGGGGTAAGGACAAACTCTTGGATTCCTCTGTCAAAGCAAGAGTTGAAGTTTAATGTAGATGGTGTGTGGAAAGATAACAAAGGGCCATAAGTATTGTTGCATGATCGGATGGAGGCTTAGTTGTTCAAGCGTGGACAAGACGAGGAAGATGGAACTCACCATTGGAAGTGGAAGCTGCAGCTCTTCTTCTCGCTTGCAATGCTGCACAATCCCTCAAATTCACAAAGCAGTCTTTAAAAGTGATTGCAAGGTATTAATTGATGCAATACAACATGGGGGCCCTTGGCCTTGGTGCATTCAATCATTCATCTCGGACTCTCGTCTCCTCCCAAGAAACAATCCAGGATGGAGTTTGAAGTGGCCCATTAAAACTTGTAATGTAGTTGCTCATGAGCTTGCAAATTGGGCTCTTCATCGGATATGAACTATATCCTCTTTTCTTTTTAATGATCTCCTGTCTATAGTGAAAGAGTGTTAGTGGAATCTTCTTTCATCAATCATCTTAATGTAGGCTCCTCTTCCTTCTTATAGTATTTGCTTTGCTTTGATGGAATGAAAGTATTTTTTCTAGTAAAAAAAAAATGTGTGTGTGTGTTAATACTGTTTTTACCGAATATTTTTATTAATAAGCATATAAATGGTTAGTAACCGCTTGATCATGTGTTAGTGTTGCCGAATGAATTAAATTTGATGAAGTTTGAACAAAGTTCGACCAAGTAATTAGGAGAAGTTAAGGGCTGTTCATTGACGTACTTGGGGAAATTCCTAGCTTCAAGTTACTTCCCACTTTGACTTCTCAACTGTGAGTGAGCTTGAAAGGGAAAAATACCAAAAAAAAAAAAAATCAGAATCTATTGCGTTTGTACTAATTTAGTTATAAACTTTTCAATTATACTACTTAAGCCCTAAACCTTTTGACGTTTTGTCAATATAGTCCTTTTGACTAGTTTTGGCGAAAAATCATTGACATGGATGTCGACCGTTCTACGTGGTAGGACTAACATGACGTGGACAAATTTTTAATTTTAGATAATTTTCCATTTTTTTTTATTGTAGCTACAAAGGGCCCTCCCCGCGACAAGGGTGAACCCTCCCTCAGGCTGCAAGGGTCAAGCCCTTGTTGGATATGGTGAGGGACGCCCTCCGCCTGGGTAAGGGTTGCCCTAGTTGGATCTGGCAAGGGCTAAATCTCACAACCTTAGGGAGGGTTGCCCTCGTCGGATCTGGCGAGGGCTTAACTCTCCAACCTAGGGGGGCCGCCCTTGTCGCTTCTAACAAGGGCTCAAACCTCATGGCCAGCGAGGGAGTGCGGTCCTCGCCCATGGCCGATGATGGCCTAGTCGAGGGCTACGATCCTCACTAGCGCTTGGTGAGTCGCTTGGTAGCAATTGACGAGGGTCGTCGGTCACAATTAAAAAAAAAAAAAAATTAGAAAATTGTAGAAATTGTGCACGTCAGTACTAACGTCATACTACAAGAATTGCCGGTATCAATGTTAGCACAATTCTCGCTAAAATTGGTTAGATAAACTACATTGACAAAATGTAAAAATATTTAGGACTCAAGTGGTACAACTAAAAGGTTTACGACTGAATTGACACAAATATAATAGAATTTGGACTTGTTTTTGGCACTTTTCCCGTGCTCGAAGGCTTCAAGTTCTTACTTCCTTTCTTCTCGGAAACCATTTATACAGTCTTAGTTGGAGAACTGAGTGGAATTTGTTCAGTCATTTCCTCTTCTTCCTCGTTCACACAGCCCAAGTTAGGTTCTAGCCTCCAAGCTCATGTGTCAGGATCCAGTAATCTGAACTGATGGGCTCTGGCCTCTGGGCACACTACAAAAAAAATGCATATTAGCCACGAAAATTAGCGACGAAATTAATTCGTCGCTAATTTGCGACGAATTTTTGCGACTGAAAAAAATATTCTCGCTAATTTGCGACGAATTTTGCGACAAAAAAATATTCCTCGCTAATTTGCGACAAAAAAACTTTGTGGCTAATAGCAACGAATTTTGCCACGAAAAAATATTCGTCGCTAATATGTGACGAATTTTGCCACGAAAAAATATCGTCGCTAATGTGCGACGAATTTTGCCACAAAAAAATATTCGTCGCAAATTAGCGACGAATTTTGCGACGAAAAAATATTCGTCACTAATTTACGACGACTTTTGCGACGAAAAAAATTTGTGACTAATTTGCAACGAATTTTGTGAGGGAAAAATTTTCGTAATTTTGCGACGAAAAGTAATTTGTCGCTAATTCGCGACGAATTTTGCCACGAAAATTGCTTTCATCGCAAAATTCCACAAAAAATTTGATTTAGCCACGAAAAATTAGCGATGAAAACGAATTTTTGCCCATAGAAGTCATCGCTAATATTCGTGTAGCATGGCGCCAATTTTTGTGACAGCGCATTTGTGTCAAACTTTGTCGCTAAAGTTTCGACAAAGTATTTAGTCGCCAAATTAGCGACGAAATACTTAGTCATCGCTAATTGGCGACAAAATGTATTAATCGCAAAATGTATTCATCGCAAAATTAGCGACGAAATACTTAATTGTCACTAATTGGCGATAAATACTAATTAGCAATGACATTTGCGACCAATAATCTAAAGTATCCAATCCGTTAGATCATGTTGATATCACAAAGGACATACATGATCTAATGACTCACTTGTATGGGGGCCTATATGTACCAAGAACAATTGATATTTTTTCTGACTCCTCTCTCTCTGCATAAAAATAAATAAATGAATCGAGATCTGAAACTCTTATGAATCGTAATTTATGCACTTTCTTATCACATCATGGATTTTTCAAAGATAACATATCAATGTTACCGAAATTTAAGTCACGTGACATTTGTTTATGTAAAACTATCACTACAAAAAAAGAGATTTTACTCGCAAAAAAATTAGCGATGAAAGTGAATTCGTCGTAAAATTGCGATGAAAATAACTTTTGTCACACATTTGTTATTCCGATAGAAAAATGCTTTCCCAATCTTGAATTTTCGTGAACAGACACAACCTAATTTTGGAAGAAATTCCAATGTGATCCTTCTAGAGAGGCACTAGGTAGGACAATCGGTGATGACTGGATCGTCATGTCAGCTATTTCTAGCGAAAATTGATTGAAAGCAAGCACTACAAAAATAAGGGCTTTTAGCCACGAAAAATTAGCGACGAAATTGATTTTCATCGCTAATTATTAGCGACAACGTTGAAAAATACCTATTAACGAAGCAAATCAATGAAGCAATAACTGGTACCATAAAGAAGCCCCCATAAACTAGAGAGCCTTGACCAATTTGAAAGATCATTTGATGTAGTTGAAATAACTGAATTTTGGGTTGTTCGAGCAAGCAAGGGAAATTCTATGAAATTCATAACTGTCTCAATGTTATTTTTTTTACTTTTTTTATTGTCTAAATATTCAGGAACTAAGACCATTCCAATGCTCCTTTTCACCATGCATAAACTAAACCAACAATTAGGATAAGCACAAAAATTAAAGCTATATAAATACGAATCCCCTCAATACATCGAAACTCATTGCCCATGGATAAAGAAACACCATTTCAACATAAAAAAACAACAAAAACTAGAGCAAACATATAATAATGGATTCGAAATTGTAACCAAGCATCGCCCATTGGCTCTATACCTGATTCATAACTCGAAAGTTTCTCTGGCCGTTTGCTAATCGGGGCTAAAATTCCGGAAATTAGAAATAAAATAGCGACAAAACACAATTCGTCAGAAAATTAGCGACGAATTGAGAAATTCGTCGCAAAATTAGCAACGAATACGGAAATTCATCGCAAAGTTAGCGACGAATTCATAAATTCGTCGCAAAATTAGCACAAACAAAAAATCGTTAGAAAATTAGCGACGAATTTAGAAATTCGTAGCAAATTAGCGACGAATTTCCAAATTCGTCGCTAATTAGCCCAAACAAAATTCGCCGACGAATTCATAATTCGTCGCAAAATTAGCCACAAACAAAAAATCGTCAGAAAATTCGCGACGAATTTAGAAATTTTCGCAAAGTTAGCGACGAATTCGGAAATTCGTCGCAAAATTAGCCACAAACAAAAAATCGTCAGAAAATTAGCAACGAATTTGGAAATTCGTAGCAAAATTAGCGACGAATTTGGAAATTCATCGCTAATTTTGCTACGAATTTCCAAATTCGTTGCTAATTTTCTGACGATTTTTTGTTTGTGGCTAATTTTGCGACGAATTTCCGAATTCGTCGCTAACTTTGCGACAAATTTCTAAATTCGTCGCGAATTTTCTGACGATTTTTTGTTTGTGGCTAATTTTGCGACGAATTATGAATTCGTCGGCGAATTTTGTTTGGGCTAATTAGCGACGAATTTGGAAATTCGTCGCTAATTTTGCTACGAATTTCTAAATTCGTCGCTAATTTTCTAACGATTTTTTGTTTGTGGCTAATTTTGCGACGAATTTATGAATTCGTCGCTAACTTTGCGATGAATTTCCGTATTCGTTGCTAATTTTGCGACGAATTTCTCAATTCGTCGCTAATTTCTGACGAATTGTGTTTTGTCGCTATTTTATTTCTAATTTCCGGAATTTTAGCCCCGATTAGCAAACGGCCAGAGAAACTTTCGAGTTATGAATCAGGTATAGAGCCAATGGGCGATGCTTGGTTACAATTTCGAATCCATTATTATATGTTTGCTCTAGTTTTTGTTGTTTTTTATGTTGAAATGGTGTTTCTTTATCCATGGGCAATGAGTTTCGATGTATGAGGGTATTCGTATTTATAATAGCTTTAATTTTTGTGCTTATCCTAATTGTTGGTTTAGTTTATGCATGGTGAAAAGGAGCATTGGAATGGTCTTAGTTCCTGAATATTTAGACAATAAAAAAGTAAAAAAAATAACATTGAGACAGTTATGAATTTCATAGAATTTCCCTTGCTTGCTCGAACAACCCAAAATTCAGTTATTTCAACTACATCAAATGATCTTTCAAATTGGTCAAGGCTCTCTAGTTTATGGGGGCTTCTTTATGGTACCAGTTATTGCTTCATTGAATTTGCTTCGTTAATAGGTATTTTTCAACGTTGTCGCTAATAATTAGCGATGAAAATCAATTTCGTCGCTAATTTTTCGTGGCTAAAAGCCCTTATTTTTGTAGTGCTTGCTTTCAATCAATTTTCGCTAGAAATAGCTGACCATGACGATCCTAGTCATCACCGATTGTCCTACCTAGTGCCTCTCTAGAAGGATCACATTGGAATTTCTTCCAAAATTAGGTTGTGTCTGTTCACGAAAATTCAAGATTGGGAAAGCATTTTTCTATCGGAATAACAAATGTGTGACAAAAGTTATTTTCATCGCAATTTTACGACGAATTCACTTTCATCGCTAATTTTTTGCGAGTAAAATCTCTTTTTTTGTAGTGATAGTTTTACATAAACAAATGTCACGTGACTTAAATTTCGGTAACATTGATATGTTATCTTTGAAAAATCCATGATGTGATAAGAAAGTGCATAAATTACGATTCATAAGAGTTTCAGATCTCGATTCATTTATTTATTTTTTATGCAGAGAGAGAGGAGTCAGAAAAAATATCAATTGTTCTTGGTACATATAGGCCCCATACAAGTGAGTCATTAGATCATGTATGTCCTTTGTGATATCAACATGATCTAACGGATTGGATACTTTAGATTATTGGTCGCAAATGTCATTGCTAATTAGTATTTATCGCCAATTAGTGACAATTAAGTATTTCGTCGCTAATTTTGCGATGAATACATTTTGCGATTAATACATTTTGTCGCCAATTAGCGATGACTAAGTATTTCGTCGCTAATTTGGCGACTAAATACTTTGTCGAAACTTTAGCGACAAAGTTTGACACAAATGCGCTGTCACAAAAATTGGCGCCATGCTACACGAATATTAGCGATGACTTCTATGGGCAAAAAATTCGTTTTCATCGCTAATTTTTCGTGGCTAAAATCAAATTTTTTGTGGAATTTGCGATTGAAAGCAATTTTCTTGGCAAAATTCGTCGCGAATTAGCGACAAATTACTTTTCGTCGCAAAATTACGAAAATTTTTCCCTCACAAAATTCGTTGCAAATTAGTCACAAATTTTTTTCGTCGCAAAAGTCGTCGTAAATTAGTGACGAATATTTTTTCGTCGCAAAATTCGTCGCTAATTTGCGACGAATATTTTTTTGTGGCAAAATTCGTCGCACATTAGCGACGAATATTTTTTCGTGGCAAAATTCGTCACATATTAGCGACGAATATTTTTTCGTGGCAAAAATTCGTTGCTAATTAGCCACAATATTTTTTTTGTCGCAAATTAGCGAGGAATATTTTTTGTCGCAAAATTCGTCGCAAATTAGCGATGAATATTTTTCAGTCGCAAAATTCGTCGCAAATTAGCGACGAATTAATTTCGTCGCTAATTTTTCGTGGCTAAATGGCATTTTTTTTGTAGTGTGCCCAGAGGCCAGAGCCCATCAGTTCAGATTACTGGATCCTGACACATGAGCTTGGGGCTAGAACCTAACTTGGGCTGTGTGAACGAGGAAGAAGAGGAATGACTGAACAAATTCCACTCAGTTCTCCAACTAAGACTGTATAAATGGTTTCGAGAAGAAAAGGGTAAGAACTTGAAGCCTTCGAGCACGGGAAAAGTGCCAAAAACAAGTCCAAATTCTATTATATTTGTGTCAATTCAGTCGTAAACCTTTTAGTTGTACCACTTGAGTCCTAAATTTTTTACATTTTGTCAATGTAGTTTATCTAACCAATTTTAGCGAGAATTGTGCTAACATTGATACCGGCAATCTTTGTAGTATGACCGTACTGACGTGCACAATTTCTACAATTTTCTAATTTTTTTTTTTTTTTAATTGTGACCGACGACCCTCGTCAATTGCTTACCAAGCGACTCACCAAGCGCTAGTGAGGATCGTAGCCCTCGACTAGGCCATCATCGGCCATGGGCGAGGACCGCACTCCCTCGCTGGCCATGAGGTTTGACCCTTGTTAGAAGCGACAAGGCGGCCCTCCCCTAGGTTGAGAGTTAAGCCCTCGCCAGATCCGACGAGGGCAACCTCCCTAAGGTTGTGAGATTTAAGCCCTTGCCAGATCCAACTAGGGCAACCCTTACCCAGGCGAGGGCGTCCCTCACCATATCCAACAAGGGCTTGACCCTTGCAGCCTGAGGGAGGGTTCAACCCTTGTCGCTGGGGAGGGCCCTTTGTAGCTACAATAAAAAAAAATGGAAAATTATCTAAAATTAAAAATTTGTCCACGTCAATGTTAGTCCTACCACGTAGAACGGTCGACATCCATGTCAATGATTTTTCGCCAAAACTAGTCAAAAGGACTATATTGACAAAAACGTCAAAAGGTTTAGGGCTTAAGTAGTATAATTGAAAAGTTTATAACTAAATTAGTACAAACGCAATAGATTCTGATTTTTTTTTTTTTTGGTATTTTTCCCTTTCAAGCTCACTCACAGTTGAGAAGTCAAAGTGGGAAGTAACTTGGAAGCTAGGAATTTCCCCAAGTACGTCAATGAACAGCCCTTAACTTCTCCTAATTACTTGGTCGAACTTTGTTCAAACTTCATCAAATTTAATTCATTCGGCAACACTAACACATGATCAAGCGGTTACTAACCATTTATATGCTTATTAATAAAAATATTCGGTAAAAAACAGTATTAACACACACACACATTTTTTTTTTACTAGAAAAAATACTTTCATTCCATCAAAGCAAAGCAAATACTATAAGAAGGAAGAGGAGCCTACATTAAGATGATTGATGAAAGAAGATTCCACTAACACTCTTTCACTATAGACAGGAGATCATTAAAAAGAAAAGAGGATATAGTTCATATCCGATGAAGAGCCCAATTTGCAAGCTCATGAGCAACTACATTACAAGTTTTAATGGGCCACTTCAAACTCATCCTGGATTGTTGCTTGGGAGGAGACGAGAGTCCGAGATGAATGATTGAATGCCCCAAGCCAAGGGCCCCCATGTTGTATTGCATCAATTAATACCTTGCAATCACTTTTAAAGACTGCTTTGTGAATTCTGAGGGATTGTGCAGCATTGCAAGCGAGAAGAAGAGCTGCAGCTTCCACTTCCAATGGTGAGTTCCATCTTCCTCGTCTTGTCCACGCTTGAACAACTAAGCCTCCATCCGATCATGCAACAATACTTATGGCCCCTTTGTTATCTTTCCACACACCATCTACATTAAACTTCAACTCTTGCTTTGACAGAGGAATCCAAGAGTTTGTCCTTACCCCAATAGACTCTAGTTCCTTGCTTAACTCAACTCTTTTATCATTTCTAAAGATATTCAAATATTCCATGAAATCTTGTATCACTAGCTAAACCGCCTAGGAAGAAATTGGAATAGTTTGACAATGTAACATTCCATTCCTATATCGCCATATTTTTGTGCAAATAATTGCTACATAAGGGGTGAATAGCTTGCAATCTAATCCCATTCTCTATGCTATTTTTCCTGGATTAAAAAAAGTAGTTCACCATCTCTTCCAAGGACCTGAAGTTCCAAGCAAGCGAGATAATACCCACATGGGCTCTATCTCACAGAATTTGGGCCAAAGCACATATTGTGAACAAATGTACTGAATTTCCTCCGAGGCTCCATACAATGAGCAACAAGGGTTTGGAATATCGAACAATTGAAATAAGTTACCTCGACAAGGCAATTAGCTGCTATGCTCCACAACATCATTTTGTGCCGCTCATGAACTCTGGCCTTCCATATTTTGTTCCAAATCTAGGGGATGTTTCCATTTTCCGTTCGAAACTTGATGAGTTTGTAAGCAGATTTGACAGAAAAAGTTCCATCAGCAATCGGATGCCAAATCGATTTGTCCACCCAAATGGAATTTGGGACGTGGATCTCTAGAATGGCTTGGACTGAGGTTGGGCAAAATGTCTGATTTAGCCTAAAAACATCCCGGTTTTTGCCCCGAGATAAGAAGCTTTCTATCTCCCTTCGCTTCAAAAAGGGATCCGGATCGATAAAAGAAAGCAGATGAGATGAGACGTTAAGAATCAACATATATATGCTCATGGACTAATGGAGTGTAAAAAAACCAAACAGAAGAGGACTCAGGGAGCCCCGTGAAAACGACGTTGTGCGGTGAATATTCAACTCAATTATATAAAGGAATTATTACATTTTTTAAAAAAATCCAAGATGAGGAACACAAGGGAGAACAAACACCATTGTCTAGCGAAACACGGCTCTCTATTTTTCTTTCTCTTTTCTTTTCTCTGAACGGCACTGGTACGGAGACTTCTTCTTTCCCTTATATATATATATATATATGAATACGTGTGAGCTCAATATATTGGACTCTTAACATAGGCGAGTCTCGCGTGAGATCTACGTGATCTGTGAAGATTGAGTCCCCTTGATCGAATCTTTGAATCCTTTTGCCGGTCAATGTCGAAGCCAAAGCTCCAACATATGGATTTTTATTTTGACGTTGAGATTGATTGTAGGACGTTTCTAGCAAAATCCATTTCCTTCAATCTACCACCTCACAAGAGAAAATCCAAGAAAGAAGGGGAAGCAAACAAAGGTAAAAAGGAGTAGGAGTAGTCCGATCGATTCAAACATTGTATTTTTGGCCCACATGTTAAAATTGTTTTTCATCAGTCAACCTGTTAAATTCAGGAGATAAGCGCTTGGAGATAAAATAACTGAATATGATTTTGATACGCCAATTGCTTAGATAGCCAACGAAAAAACAACTGCCGTTTAATGAACATGTTCTTTTTTTTTTTTAAGTACCTAAACTAAAAACCCTCTTCACCTTCACTCAAACTTTTACTATCCATAATAATAATGTTATTTTTTCTTGAATATAACATATAAGAGGGATATAACCCGAATGAAATTATCCAATGGAAGAGGTGAAATAAAGGTAAATAGGATTTCTACTGTCCATGATATAAAAGTTGTTTTTCTCGAATAAAAAATTCTTAAATTAATAAAGTTAAAAATATATATTCTAATATATATAATACAAAATAACAAAAAAAATAACAACATTTCTTCTTTATTTATTCCCATTAGTATTTATATTTACATTTATTACATATTTTAGGTATTTAGGGTATATTAGTATAGTTTGAAATGATGGAAGGGGAAAAAGAATTAAAAATAATAAAAAGAGAGATAAAAAGAGAGAAGGAAAAAAAAAAAAGTAAGCAAATGAAAAGGAAGTAGGCAAGAATGTAGTGAAAGATTCTTACCATCTCCATTTGTGCAATTTGTGGGTTCATTTACACTGTTATGCCGTTCATATCAAATAATAGATAAGATAGGATGTGAAAATATTCGGCTTTATGATTGCCATTCAACAAAAATTGGATAGGATATAGTAAAATTCATATATTTCATATCATATCCTCTCCAGTTCTGTCCTAGTTAAAAATTCAGATGACCAAACGTAACTTCCATAGTGACGATCAATTTGAAGGCAAGATGAAGTCATGTCCGAAGTGATCGGCCACTATCAGGCAATGGCTCGAGTTCTTGCTTTAACAGGGTTAATGCGTGGCTAGCTTATCTAGAAGCTCTTCATGAAAATCTAATCGGTCATTCTTAATTCATTCTTGTTGCCATGTTCAATATTGATGGGTTATTTTATTCTCCGTACTTCTCTTGTTTCATATTCCTCAAGAGGGTGTTCAAAATGACAAATCACGGTTCCATCTTGCCTGTGGTCAAGTGTCGATTTTGACTAGCTTAGGGGGCCCTAAATGGCAATTCATTAAACACCAACACGCCATAATCCCCTTAAAAGAAAGGAGAGTGATTTGCTTGCTCGATCAGGACTCTTCCTTAATTCCTGTCTCATTGGTGAGCACAAGCACATCCTGAGTCGCGGCCCCGTTGGTCCTCTTGAACGCTGTTTCTTTCCATTTCTGTTTTTCCGTTATATTTCCCCTCTCGAGCGAGAAAAGACAACTTCGCTGTCCTAAGCAGCTCTCGAAAGATTTCCACGCTTCTCCTCCTCCTAACTCTTCTTGTCTTCCCCCAAGAAGTTCCCCTGCTAAAAGCCAAACCTAATCCGCTGCAAAGGGGAGTGCCTTGCTCCTCTCTCCGACAGTTTACCGGTCCTTCCTCATGCTTTTCCTTGATTACAACGACCCGAATCTCGCTAGACACCGCGACGCGCCGTCTAAACCGATGGGCCGATCATCCCGAAGACCGCTCTGTCCCCCTCCTCCTCTTGGCCGCCGTGGTTTTGCCTACTTTCACGGCGGAGGCACATCGAGGCGTCCACCGGTCCTGCAGCCAGACCTCGGCGCTGGCAGCCCGCGAAGCAGAACCTGACATACCCCGTTCGGATTCTCCCCGGGGCTGCCCGATCCAGCTCAACTGCTCCGAGGACGGGACGCCTCGTGGGGGTTTCCTGGTGCAGTCCGCGGGCCC
>JAGVVM010006010.1:0-20776 GCA_019149425.1 Psidium friedrichsthalianum
TTCGGGTTCGAATCGATTGTTTCGAGTTCGAATTTCACTTGTGGATTGACATCGAGTAATTTTTCAATCATGTGTTGGGGTCCTGGTTGGCGTAGCGAGTCAGCTGGGGGGCTTGAGGAGCTTCCATTGACAGGAATCCTTCCAGGGCCTTGTGTTCAGTCAGCTTGTGAATGTGGCATATATGGTCTGTCACAGACTCTATGCAGCGGCTCTGTGTGATTTGCGAGGCCTGTGCTAACCAATTACCAATCCCTCCACCTCTCCCACCATCAATGCGCCACAATTGCCTCCGGCGCCGGTCTCCCCTCCATCCTCCCATCACGAGCTCTTAGAAGGGCTTGTTGGCCTTGCGATTGTTGGATCAGTTGGAGCATTAGCAGGAATTTGCACGTTGATTTACTGCTTGTGGAGTGGGGTATGTTTCGGGAAAAGAAGGTGCATAATTCAGTTCAACCTACAATTACTAGGGGGAATTCGAATGGCGGGGCGATGTCGAACACTAGCCCTTCTTCGAGATCATCCACCATAAGGCGCCAGAGCTCAAGAGCGATGAGGCGCCAGAGAAGCGGAACGTCTTCGAAGCACACCGATAAGGCAGAGGAATTTTCTTTGGCGGAGCTAGCAGTGGCCACTGGCAACTTCTCCCTTGAGAACAAAATCGGAGCTGGCAGCTTCGGTGTTGTTTACAGAGGGAAATTACCCGTATGGTCGTGAAGTTGCCATAAAAAGGAGTGAAACCGGTCCAAAGACAAAGAAGTTCCAGGAGAAAGAGAGCGCTTTCGAATCGGAAATTTCGTTCTTGTCCCGGCTTCACCACAAACACTTGGTTAGGCTAGTTGGTTATTGTGGAGAAAAGATGAGAGGCTCCTAGTATATGAGTACATGAAGAATGGAGCCCTTTATGATCACTTGCATAGTAAAGACAATGTCGAGAGAAGTAGTAGTCCTGTGAAACTCGTGGAAGATGCGGATCAAGATTGCATTAGATGCCGCCAGAGGGATCGAGTATCTACACAGCTATGCAGTGCCTCCCATTATACACAGAGACATCAAATCTTCTAACATACTGCTAGATGCCAACTGGACGGCCCGAGTGTCTGATTTTGGATTGTCGTTGATGGGTCCTGCATCTGATTCTGATCTGAGACCATCCAAGGCTGCGGGAACAGTAGGGTACATTATCCCGAGTACTACTGGTCTAAATGTGTTGACGCGAAGAGCGATGTGTATGGCCTAGGGGTGGGTTGTTAGAGTTACTAACAGGGAAGCGCGCGATATTTAAGAACGGCGACGACGGGGGATGCCGATCAGCATTGTGGATTTTGCCGTTCCCGTGATAATGGCCGGGGAGCTGGCGAAGATTCTGGACTCGAGGGTGGGGTCGCCGGAGCTGAACGAGGCGGAGGCGGTCGAGCTGGTGGCTTACACGGCGATGCACTGCGTGAATCTGGAAGGGAAGGACAGGCCAACCATGAACGACATCGTAGCTAATTTAGAGAGGGCATTAACACTATGTGAAGATAGCCATGGGAGCATCTCTAGCGGCACAATCTCCATCGTTTCGGAATGAAATCGGGGATCAAATAAACAGAGCAAAAAAACAGAGACACGACCTCTTCTTTTACCATTACCATTTATTTCTTTTTTCACTTTTGGGGAGGGATGATCCAGATGGATATCGGGGTGATTCTTGATTGTAAAGTGGGTAGGCATTTTGCATCTAACCTTTGAGCTGTAGTGTAGAGGCACTGAGATGGATTCAATGCCATTCGTTTATTTCATCAAAGTAAAAGGAAATTGCTTCCCAATCTGCACTGTCCCTGTCCCTCAGCGTGTGAAACCAGTTGCTGCTTGAGAGCTCTCGAAAGTGTGGAGAAAGTTTCTTAAGTGGCGCCCGCCCCGACAAGGATTGACGGTACCTCAAGAAAGCAGACAGATCGGGGAATCGGTCCTGCCGCAGGAAAAGAACAGAGGGGGTCCTCCTCCAATTCAGACTTTCACACGTCGAGATGGTGGGGGCAGGTAGCCCGGTGTCTCTTTGACTTTGAAAATTCAAAGAGGACGGCGGTCAACGATTGTTACACGTGCAGGGCCCCAGATGCTGATCCCTCTGTTTTCAAAACTTGAGACCACACCGAATGTTGTGGGGGGCAAAGGACATTTATGGGATTTGCTTCATTAATGGAGTTGTACCCCATTAAGGAATGAGATAAACCGACGGGCCGAGCAAGATTTGAATGCTGTGGAGCAAGTTGGTCGCCGCAGGATAAATGTCGATGTTGGCGGATCGGCGGTGGCCGGTGACCACCACCCACTGGCCACCACCACACCCTACGCTCCCGTGAATCTTGGTGAGAGCTATCCATGGATGATTTAATGGGGATTCCGCTCTCTTGTGCTCCTTCATGGATTCACACTTCGGTTTGCCCACTTTCCTTTTGGGGCCATAAAGACTTTTTAGTGCAATAAAGAATAAATGAAAAGAAAGGGCAGAAATTGCCCTTCAAATCAAATGCTCCTTCAATGCAGGTTTTCGCCATTTTTGATGCGTGCTCTGTTCTTGTAGACAATTAGGAAGCGTGAGACATTCTGATTTTGAAAGGATAGCATTTAATCGTGCTTTGAGAACACTTATTAAGCTCGTTAAATAGGATTTAAGAACGTGGACCGGTTATTCATCGGTTGTGATGCGCGCCTTGTCATTCTTCAAAGAGTCGTGTTGACAAATGTCTAATAACATTCTGAAAATGAAATGCTTCATCAAAATGTTGATTACACAACAGGAGAGCCGTCGTCAGGTTTGAAAACATCGAATTTTCGCTCATTAACAAAAAAATTTCAAGTTATTTCTAGCGAGCGACCAGGTTTTATTGCACTATTTCTCGTCATCTTAGCATGCCCTAAGGATGCTCGTTAGTAAGGCCCTTTCTGGAAAAAAAAGACACACACACACACATATAAATATATATCAAGGGTATCGGTGAAAAAAAAAATTAAAATATGGAGAAAGGGTAAAAAGGAAAAAAAAAAACAAAAAAACCTGGGGGAGCTGACTCTGTTGAAGCAACTGGAATGACTAGGCTGGCTTAATGACTACTTCGGAAAGTCGCGAATCTTTACAAGTGCTTTTACCGAGGTTAATTGAAATGATTAGTCGTGGATTAGATTCAATTAGACAAAGGTCGTGGCCAGTTTTCCAGCCTAAAAGCCCACTTTTTCAAGCGGCTGTTGGCCGGAGTTGACCGCGTGGAAAGCGAGGCAATCTGTCTTACTTTATCTCATCCACCTAACGACGAGATTATCAAATAGTTAAGCAGGGATTAGCCACCTCATAACATGTCCAATTTAGTGGGACCCACATAACAGTCGATTTCATTTCACAACTTGGCCGTCGAACCAAAAGAAAGAAAGAAAGCCAGAGGAACGACAAGGGGGGTTGGGCTGGAGTACGAGGTTGAGTGGGCTCATTTGTTGAAGGTGGCGACGAAGGCGATCGGGCCTTTGCCGGTGAAGGCGGCTTCGAGGCCGAAAATGAGGAAGCCGACCATGGCGAGGCGGGCGTGCTTGATCTCGGCCAGCTGGAGATCCTCTCCCTCTTCTCCGGGTCCGAGGCGAGGCCGAGCGGGTCAAAGTATCCGCCTGGGTAGAGCCGCTTCTCCGGGTCGAGCTCCGCGTTCCTCTGGATCTCGATGTACCCGATCACTATCGCCTCGATCCATATCAAAGTTGTCAGCGAGAACGGCAGCGGGAGGCCCAAGTAGGACGATCCCTCAACGAGCTCCACCTGAGAAATAAGTTCGAACTTCTTGTTAATTGAGTAAATGTCATATGTAAGTAAGAAAATATGTTAATAGAACATTTTTCCAATCGTGAATGAAATTACTGTTGTTGGGAAAATTATAAAAAAAATTATATCAATTCAATTTTAAATCTTTTTTTTTGCCATTTTTGTGAGTTTTTTTTTTTGTCAATTTAATCCTATACCTTTGCATTCATGTCAAAAAAAAAATTAGTTCATATGGCCAATTTGGACTAGAATCACTAACGAATACACCGGCAATACTACATAGGACTGTTGATGCTTACGTGGATGAATTAAATAATTTTAAATTTTTTTATTTTCATTTTATTTTCTTTACCTTTTTTTTTGCTAGACTTACAGCTGCAACACCCTTGCCCAATGTCGAGGGCATCTTGGCCCTAAGCCAAGGAAAATATTAAAAAAAATTAAAATTATTAATTTTTATTACATATAAAAAGGCCTATGTCAGCATTGCAGTATCAAGTAGGACAATTGACGTCTATTCAGCAATTCTTGACCAAAATTTAATCAAGCGGACTTAACTGGTAAAATGCGAAAAGGATTAGAATTGAAGCAGAGGATACACACATGCATTTTTCCGCGTCAAAGTCGACAAGGAGGACCCCAAAAACTAGAAAGTAAGGTGTCTATGATCTTAGCTGGTCCAGTCCTAATATGAAAATGGGGATCGGATCAGCACTCTCGATTCCCAAATTTTCGAGATCGAGAACGGCGATCCTAGTCCGATCCCAATGGATTGCTAACACTAACTACTATGAAATTCTAACCCTTTGATTCAGACTAACAGCTTTCAATCCCACCCATCCAACCTAATAAATATACACATGACCATCATACGATTATCATATAAGTACTTATAATCCTAATTAATTAAAAAAAGACTAAATTAAAAAGAAAAATACTTAAACAACTGAGAGAGGATTATGTTCATGCATTATTCTCCTCGAGTTGAAAAGAATCAAATTCAAGTGAGATTACACTTGTACTTCATTGAATTCAAGTGCGAATAAAATAATGAGTTTGCATAATATAATAAGATAAAGTAGTAGATCAACAAACACAATCGGAGGCTGTATTGCAAAGGCGAGATGTGAGCCTTGAGCGAGAGAAGAAGAGTAAGTGTCGAGTTGAAGATGGAAAAATTAGGTTAACTAATTTTTGAAGGTCCAGTCCGGTCCCATCCACTATGGAATCCCAGATCACCCCCTCAAGGATTGGACCAACCCGGCCGGTTCGGTTGGGTCCCAGTCTAGTTTGCTCATGCCTAATCGAAAGAGGATTTATGATGCACGGACAAAGCAGTAGAAACACCTATGTTTGAATGTGTGAAAGAAATTTAGTCACAAACTTTCTATTGGACTAATTTACTCCTAAGTCCTTCCGTATTTATGCCAATTTAGTTCATCTAACCAAATTTATTTGAAAACTGCTCACAAGAACTTTGGCCGTTCTATGCGGTATTAGAGGTGTCCATACCGAATAGGATACCGACTCGAACAAGACCCGACTCAACTCAATCCAACCCGATAATTTCTGCCTTTTCGGGTCGGGTAGCCTCAATCTGCTTCGAGTATTGTTCACTATTGTTGTTCCGTGTTCGGGCTCGGGCTTAACCTGAGCCCAATCATGGAAACAATTAAACAAGCCCCAGCACACCAAACAAGCCCAACAGTGTTTCTATGATTCTATCCCCAGTTATCAATCGATCAAATGCTCGTGAGCTCTCCTGCCACGGTGCTTGACCAAAGCTAACGTGAACATATTCTAATTTTAATTATTTTGTCTGTTATTTTTTGTATTTTTTTTTTTAATTTTGTCTGGGGACGGTTGCGGCTTTGCCCAAGCCATATCGCCGCCAGCGAGGGTTATCAGCCTCGCCCAAGCCGGAGGACAGGTTCCGCTAATCGTGTCGTGTCAGGACAATCGCGTCTATACTCGGTTAATTTTCTTGCAAAATAATTTAATGAAATGAATTGCGATATGCAAAAGTTTGACTAATTGGATCCATTAAATGATTTAAATTCAATTAGCACCAATTTATTAGGTTTAGTGTTTTTTTTTCTTTTTTTTTGGGGTACTTTTCCGTAATCTTTGATTTTCCTCCACCTTCATTCTCCGGTTGCCACTAGGGTTCGTACTTCAACCGTCGAATTCAATACTCTTAAAACAACTCAACTCTTCACATGGGATTCCATCATCTTGTCTGTAATTACGGTTAGATTGTTTTGCTAAACAAGATTCATTACATGGAGAACTGCGTCGTGTATGATGGATGGTGCAATATATGGTGCGTACCTTTCCGGCATCTGCCATGCTACCCAGTGAGCGCCTCCACGGCGATCGCGCCGAGCGTGCCCAGCATCGCCCACCGACCGTGGATGAGCTCGCACTCCCGGAAACGCTGCAGCCCGAACACCTCGCTGTACGGCTGGAACGGGGTCGGCTTCACGTCGGTCGGATCGACCCTCACCCCGATCACGTCCCCAGCCAAGTTCTTGGCCAGGTTTCTGGTCCAGCGAGTCCAGCTCGTACTGCAGGTACTCCGCAGGCTTCCCAACCCGAAGGGGTCGAAGCCCCGGTCCCCTACCATGGTCCCGTCGAGCCACTCTGGCGGCTTCGCCCCCGGGAACCAGACCACCTTTTCCCATCCAGCCTTTTCGGGGCGGGCTTCGGGGGAGGCGATTTCTTGGCTTTGAAGCCGAACCGGGCTTGGAAACGCCCGAGGCTCGGCTTCGGGTCGGCAATACGGGTCCCAAAGAAGTATGAGGAGGTTGCGGAGGCGGCGGCGGCGGCGGCGGCCATGTTGTTTGGGGGCACGTAAGCAGACGAAATGGTTTTCGTTTGCGTCCTTCGGTGGTTAGGAGAATACGCGGAAACTAAGAAATGAAAGAAAATCAATGGCTGCGAGTGGGTCGGGCCTTATCTGAGCCTTATCCGGAGGCGTGGGGAACCTTGGACGGTTGACGGATGCTTCGCCTTATTCAGTGGGGCCTGTTGAGATAAGACAACCTTATAGAAGTTTCTATCCATGTCCGAGTGGCTGGGCCACGGTTAACGTTGGACCACCACGACTTGTTGTTACTCTGGACCTTGAGCCATTGCTCGCAGATCTAGCCCAAGAAACCTAACAGCCTCTTGTCCGAACGAAAACACGTCATGATACCCGGGAAATTTTTTTTTTTTTTTGACGAGTGTCTCCGGAACATTTGTTAGACGGTTAAACACATAGTTCTCGATGTTTGCAAGTGCGCCGACCGCTCCACGTATCACGTGTGATCAAACATTTTGAAGATGGAACTATTTTTTTTCTTTTTTGTTGTCAAGTATACTTTTCGACCGCTGACCCCAATTAATTTGGGATGAAGGTGATATTGATGATTGATGATGATGATGTCAAGTATACGTTCTAGTGTGATCTTTCTTTGACACACTATAAATGATACATAGGATTATGCGTATGTGAGTATACATGAGCACGCTAGTGTGAGGGTGCGGTTGGGAGTGCTTTTTCTAATATGACGTCTTTTGACGCGTGTGCATACACACACACTAGTGGAAGCGTGTGGTTGGGAGAGCTTTGGGAAAATGGAAAGCTATTTTCTCGAAGAAATTTTGACTCAATGTGTATTTTAGCGAATGCAAAAGTGTTTAAATATTTGAGTTTTTGGTGTATGTTTTGCAAAGCAATTTTGAAGGTTTAAAAAAAAAAAAGGTTAAAAACGGATGGGGCCAAGGAAACAAGCAACGAAGCTGGAAGCTTCAGCAACGAAGAAGCAACAGGAACTAGAAGCTTCAAGCGAGGGCACCAATGTCGCTGCGGTGCCTCCCCCATTCTCTTTCTTCCTCTCTACTCACCTTCTGCTTTGCACCGCCGCCTCAGCTCGAATTTGGCCGTACTCGCCCTACGCCCTAGATCTCGGATCATGGGCTCACGTGTGATCGAGGTCGATCAGGTCGGTAGTGACTGTAGGTGGCTCGTTTGCGCGGCGATTGATCTATGGGGGGCTCGTTGGTGGAGCACGAGCACGCAGTTATAGGTGGCTCGTTGGCGTGGCGTCGGTCGAGTGGTGGAGATGGGCGCGGCCGTGACTTGCCGGAGATGGCGGGGTTGGGCAATGGTGCAATGGAGGAGAGAGGGGAGAAGAGAGATTGTGGGTAACATGAGGATAGAATTGGAATTTCAATAATCTAACGGGGGGGGGGGGGTTGGAAAGAAAAATAGCCTCTAAACCCCCGGAGATGGCTTTTTCAAAAGGGATAGACAGAAATGGTCCCTAAATTTTTCCCAACCTACAACGTGGTCCCTAAACTTTCGATTTGTTCAATGGGGGCTCATTGGTGGAGGTAGTTGGTTGAGCACAAGCACGAGCATGCAGTTGTAGGTGAATCGTTGGCATGGCGGGGTCGAGCGGTGGAGATGTGAGCGGTCGTGGACTCACCAGAGATGGCGGAGTTGAGCAATGGTGCAATGGAGAAGAGAGGGGGAGAAGAGAGATTGTGGGTAACATGAGGATAGAATTAGAATTTTGAATAATCTAACGAGGGGGAGATGGGAAGAAAAATAGCTGCTAAACCTCTGAAGATGGCTTTTCTGAAAGGGATAGATAAAAATGATCCCTGAATTTTTTTTTTCAATCTGCAATGTGGTCCATAAGCTTTTGATTTGTTCAATGAGGTTTCTGAACTATAGTCCCATGTGTAATGTGATTTTTGAACTTTTCGCACATGTTTAATTTGATCCACAAATTACACGAAAATATTCAATATCATCCTTCCATTAACTCAAGTTCAAGGATAACATTGAATATTTTCATACAGTTTAAAGGCTAAGTTAAATATATACCAAAAGTCTAAGGATCATATTAAACAATTTGAAAGTTTGAGAACCGTATTGAATATTGGGCCATAGTTCATGGGCAACATCGAACGAATTAAAAGCTCAAGAACTATATTATGCATAGGTCAAAGTTCATGGACCCTTTGTACCACTTTCCCTTTCGAAAATGACGAATTCATCTCTGTCATTGGCTTTCAATCGTTGCTGTCCAATTTTTTTTTTTTTAATCAAACGGCCCAAGTTTCATGCAAGAAATGGAGGACTAAAATCTCTCGAAAAAGTTGAATCAAACGCAGCATAAGCAATTTTTGACTTGCCATGGGGCGACGATGCGACTCATACAGGTACAATATACAATGTCATATTCGATGATAGATAGGCACGGGAGGTCATTATACCTGTTTATCCGATGGTAGCCAGCCGAAGTTGACATGAAATCTACCTCTTTTACCGGCACCCTCTAAGTTGAGAGAAAATATCTTTCTACTCATCATTTCAGGAAATACCCTCGAAGTTAATATAAAGTCATGCTTAGGACCAAAACCGACCTTAAGTAAAGAGAAGTTTCTTGTGCAGGGGGGGATGGCAAGGGCTAGGCTGTAAAGAGAAGAAGCAGGGGTGGGTGAATCGGGCGAGGGACAACTGTACGACCCGACACTAGGAAAAAAAGAAGAAAGGATGGTTACGTGGGAGGAATCATGAAATGTGGTGGGGAAACCATGATTTCGAACGTGTAAATGTCTGGAGCATGTCGCCCAAAAGGCAAGAAAGCGATGGCCACACACGGTCGCGAGCGACGCGCCCAAGTGGACGACAGACTTTGCCGTCTCCATCATCATCATCAGCACCAGACCACAAGCTTTCCAATCTCTCGTTTCTTTTCTTCTATTTTCTAAGGGAAAATCTTATTGACTTTTACCGCAGTTCGTACCCACTCCACCTGCTGCTTCTCTCCAAATTGAGCAATTTTTGGTAATTATATGTTGAATAATTGTATTTTGTAGCTAACGAGGTCAGTGTAAAGAGGCTCTTGAAGTGATTGGAATGCTGCTCCCCCCCAACAAGTTTGATGCCCGCGGGCTCTTACTTTGCTTATCTGCTTTTCATTTATGTTGTTAATGTGCACTTTCGATGAATGTCTTCGCTCGTCTACAGAGGTCCGATTTTGCTTCTCCTTTTACAGCGGGGAAAGCCTGCCGAGACATGGTAAGGCGGAATCCATGGAGTGGTACCCTTCTGAAATCATGCGACATGCGAGTCGAAATTCGAATGGATATGCTTCATAGGAAATTATGCGTGCCTAATGGTGTGAATCCTATGCCCGAATCATATAGACATATTGCATGCCAAGACTATAAAAAAAAAAAAATGAAGAAAGCGAGGATCGTTGCCCCTTCTTTTTTTTTCATGAATTTTGTTCGTCGAGTGTTCCGAAAACACCGATTAACCGTACTTATTAAGGAAATATTTTCAATTCTAATGCAATAATTACACGTAAGACGAAAAAAATTAATACATTGCACTTGTTAGCACGATCCTTTTCTTTTTCTTAATCACTCAAGTGAATTTGTTTGCAAAGCATGCATATATACTAGTTGTAGAGGATTATGTGATAGACTACTTCAAGAATCGCGGTAAAACACCTCAATTCATCTCTAAAGATTCGTGTGATTTGCTCGCCTAGCTGCCTATCCAAGGATATGGCTAATCGCTGCTCACAAATTTAGCTGAACATTTTCATATAGTTTTCAGGAACTAGTTTGAGCATTTACTAATAGTTTATGGATCACATTGAACAAATGAAAAATGGTTAATCTCATGAAAAATCTCAACCTAGTACATATGTGACAAATTTATTCAAAATATTTTTTTAACAAAAGAAAAAATCTTAAACTAGTGATAAATTTATCCCAAATTAATGTTTTGAGCACCAAAACCCGCAAACTGATGCACCTTCGAAAAATTTACCATCTGTTAGTTTCCGTTAAATTTAGTTAATATCACAAAAAACCTCAAACTGATACACATGTGACAAATAGAATGTAAAAATTTTAAACTGGTACACTCATCAATTGTTACGTGACATCTAACTCAGTAATTTGATAGTAAAATTTAACGAAAATTAACGAAGTATAAATTTGTCACAGGTATACCAGTTTGAGGTTTTTGATGCTTAAAAAATTATTTTTGGATAAATTTATTATATATGTGTATCAATTTGAGATTTTTGATGATCAAAAAAGTAGTTCGAGATAAATTTATTGAAAGTGTATTAGTTTGTGATTTTTAGTGATAAAAAAATAGTTTGAGGGTAAATTTACCATGTATATCGGTTTTGGATAAAATTACCATAGGCACATTAGTTTGGGATTTTTTGTGATATTAACCCAATTAAAAACCCATGAATCGCATAGCACATTACACCAAATTTCAAGGACACTTTATGTCATTTTCTTAGAACTTTATGTCATTTTCTTAGGGGGAAATTTACCTTTTTTATATTGAGTGACTGTATACTATTACGCATGACATGAGATGAGAAATAGAGGAATGTCCCCCTTTAGCAGGCAAGAAAGCAAAAAGGCCGCACCCCCTCAATCAAAAGTAAAAACGCAGAGCACAGTGGCCTTTGGGTAGCACTTGAATATCTCCTTTCTTCTTCTTTTTCAACAGTGGCCACCACTTTGTCAACATGGAATGGGCCGATTGAGTTGATTAGTTGGGGGCAAATTGTAAACTTAATGGCAAACCGGTCTATTGGATGTGAAAGAAAATAGAATCGAGAGGATGAATCAGGAAGAGACATGATACTTGGCAAGAGCTCAAGTCTTAATGCCACTCGATTAGAGACAAAGCGGCGAAATTTTCAAAAAAAAATCTTAAATGTATTACACGTGTTCCAATCAGGCCTAAACCTTTCATTTTGGCTGATTAAGTCCTAAACCTATAGGTGATGACCGGGGGAGAAAGAATTGAAAAGAAGAAGGAATATATATATATAAATACAAAAATAAGCAAAAAAAAAAAGAGAGTAAATTTGTAAAAATCGTTCACGTCAACACTACACATAGCACGCAGGACAGATTGTGTCTACATTAGCGATTTTCGATCAGAATTAGCGAAGTGAACTGTAGTAATAAATTGTCAAAAGGTTTAAGACTCGGCTGATCAAATTAAAAGGTTTAAAATTGAATTGGTACAGGCGCAATAAATTTAGAACTTTTTTCGGTAATTTCCGCGAGACAAAGCAGCAAAAAGTTACGTGTCAATCGAGCTAGTCTTTCACCACCCTCTAAGATTGCAAAAGGAGAGGGTTGAGATGCTTTGCGGACCACTCGATTGTGGACCTTAGGGTCACTAGCAAAAATCTCAATGTCCCATTTCTCACTCCACATCATTAAGCATAGATCGTGGACACTCACACGTGCGAGATACTGATCTCCCATTCATTTCTGCTTTTTATAATTCAATGGAGAGAGCACGCTCTTATAATTGAAAAATGATCTTTTGCGACTTCACAAAAATTCGGGAAAAAAAATTATTCTGTTTGAATATGTGAATAACGTTACACAGGCGAGAACTTGACCACCCAACCGATTCTTAAGGATTCAGAATTTTGCCTTGACACATAACACACGGTGTATATTCAACAATCGCTTATGATAATTTCTAGATAAAGAGATACGAAATAACATATCCGAGACGTTTCGCTACAGAGTTACGAAGCAGGGTAAATATGACTAAGTTCATTCATGCCATTTCACCTCACATGGAATTATCACTTAATTAGTCTTCCAAGCAATGAATAAAACAATATCATAATTCTTTCCCCATCTACAGTTTGGTATTTTACTCATTTCGTTGAAACTAAGCTTCGTGAAAGATAAATATAATATCCGAAAGCATAAGCTGTCAAAAAGCTGAAATTGTCAGCCGAAATTCTGGACAAAGTAGGTTTCTGATTTGTCGTCTTCTCCACCAAAACGACTTAAGTACTTATGTCATCGAGGATGCCGAAAGTGCCTAATGGAACACTGCAAATTTAATATAAAAAAAAAATCTCATGATGAGCCTTTAAGACAGTTCGATTTAATGACGATAATGGGGTTTAAGGATGTTTTTTTTAGTTTATTTATCTATTGTATTTATATTTACATTCTTGTTATTCTACTTGAAAGAACAAAGGCTTCGTGGTGGGCACAACACCATGATGATACTGATAGGACTAGGATTATCAATCGAGAATAATTGAAAAAAGCTTCCTTAATGACGAATTACTTGACAAAAGGTGTGGGAGATACTTCCTAATTTCTTAATTAGGGAACACTAATTAAGGGCTGCCTAGTGGGAAGAAAGCTAAATCGCATCCTTTGTTCTGGGGACCCATGTTGTTTAATATGGCTCCATCATCTTATGATAACCCAAATAAAATAAAATTTTAAAAAAGGTATGTATCTAATTTACGAATCCCTCAGCGCACTTGTTAAAAAGAACATTGATCTATAAACTGCTGATTACAAATAACACGAGAAAACGTAACGTAGGGAAAAATTCCAAACTCGCTTTAAATAATTTCTCTAAGTAGCTAGGGGCACTTTTTAATAAAATCCTCTCATGCTAACTCATGATCATGGGACATAAAAATAGCCCTTACACTTCACTTTGCTATCCAAGTGGGGACTCGCCCACCTTGTCATAAAGCATTTGATGGATTAGTTTTTGCATGAGCTGATGATGATTTGCCAATTAATCGCAACTAAATCGATAAGTCTCCTTTCTTCCCTCTCTTTTTTTTTTTGTAGCCATTTCCCTTACACCAAGTGCAACTCAAAATTAAGCAAATATAATCCAAATACAATTTTGTCAAGCACTTACAAAAAAAAATTATGGTAAAATCATGATTATCGTGATAATTGCATTATTTTCTACCAATTTAGACTTTTAAATTAAATGAATAGTGAAATCTTGATTCCCTATTATTTGCTATAGAGAAAAAAGAAAGAGACGTCTGTAAATTGGGTGGGTTTGGCAAGGCGCTGTTTCAACAGTGATGTACGAGCTGAAAGAACAGTGATATATAGCCTCCTTTAGTCCAGCTAATTTCTGAACGATCCCATCTAATTGATGGGAAGATTATAGCTAATACAAACGATATTTTCACTCTTTTCCAATGGCCTTTGGGCATAAAAAGGGGATAATGACACAAATTCGTTTTAAATTTTGATCCAATAAATAATGTGGTCCATGAACTTTTAATTTGTTCAATATGATCCTTAAACCTTAGCTCAATGTGCAATGTGATCATTGAACTTTTAATTTGACCAATATGGTCTATGAACATTTAAAACGTGTTCAACTTAGTTCTTGAATTATATGAAGATATTCAATGCAGTTCTTCCATTATTTTAAGTTAAGGGACGACTTTGAGCATTTTCTTATAGTTCAAGGACTAAGTCAAATATGTTTCAAAAGTTCGAGGATCATATTGAATAAATTGAAAGTTTGGTAGTCATATTATATATTGAATTAAAGTTTTGGGACCTTATTGGTCAAATTAAAAGTTTAAAGATCACGTTGCACATTGGGCCAAAGTTCAAGAGTTATTTGTGTCATTTTTCCTTAAAAAGAGTTCTCATATATTTTGCTAAGTGTAGGGAAAAAGAAAAAGAAAAAGAAAAAGAAAAAGAAAAAGAGGGTGCCATGCTTGCTTCTAGAATCTCGTGGTGACCCAAAATGCGAATATGCTTCGCATGATAGCAAAGAGAAGCCGAAAGAGGAGGCAAAAGAGGAACGGCAAGTGCGAAAAGAAATTGCTGCTCGTTATCATAGCCGGTTAATGAAATTGGGAAAAGAAAGAAAAATTAAAAGACAACTTTTTCTCCATTTATTTTCTCTGAAGCTACCATTTTTCTGTTTTATTTCACCGACTTCACCACGTGATGAATCCAAATTTAAAAAAAAAAATGGAAAGGAAAAAAATTGTGGTCATGAAATTTGGAACGCTAGCTGGATCAGCATCTCATGCCTAATCGTTGTTTAGTGTTGCTTCAACCTTGATTAATCGCCGCCTTCTCGAGATTACATTATAGGGACAATAATGCAATCTCATAATTACACGGAATAGGAAATGAATGTGAACAAGCATGCTTCTTTCTTCTTCTTTCTTAGGAAGATTGGAAGAATTATACACGCGATTAGTGTCCTGATTAACTTAATTAATCGATTAGTGCTGTTGAAGTTGGTCAGTGCCTTTTTGCATCCCACATGGTATGGAAAGAAAAGTGTGAAAAACTTTATAAGTCAGAAGGCGACTGTAGTCCTCTACATGGAGAAATGGGCAAGTGGGTTAGGCATCACTATATCCGCGTACGGATGCTCGATCATTACGTGCACTTAGGAGTTAACTAGCACTAATTAACAATCATTTTATTATTATTTTTATTTTCAAAATTAAATTTAATAAAATTAACTATAATGTTAGGAGTTGCGGTTATTTTTTAACATTAATTTCAAATTCTAATCGCTTAATTATGTCCAATGGTTGCAACTCTTCAAACGTGTTAATTTCATATATGAAGAGCTGCGTCCGTTCGAGTTAACAGTTTTAGACATTCAAAAAGTTGCAATCTTTCGGATAAAAACTGTTTTAAACATTCAAAAAGTGCAATCTTTCGGATAAAACGTTTCACTCTTTTCGAACGCGAAAATACGTGTTTCTTTCTCATTATTCTGTATTCAACTATTCTGTTTCTTTTTCAATAACTCACTTCTTCAATTATTAGATTTCATTTCTTTCCAAACTAGATACGGCTATTGTTTCCAATTGTTTCCTAGAGAGTTCTTGGAGAAATATTGGAATTGGGTATCTAATAGTCCTCCCGCTCCAAGATTCTATTGTATCCTGGAGGATTTTGCCGGTAATTATTAGCAACGTTGTGGGCAATGTTCTTAAAGAAAGTGCTATCCGCCTAAAGTCCGATTCCATTATTCATCCCATTGCGTTAAATTTTTCAAGAGCCGTTTTGACCTCCCATGATCATATCACACTAAAAGGATAATCTGAACCTTCCATGTTATAGTAAATAGTGAATGTGAACAATGCACCATGCATATGAACAATATTTGGCCGCACGCATTAGGTAAACATATCCTTTAACTTTAGGCACTTGCTTTGTCACAATTCATACCAAATGGGATTTCGCAACTAACATTACCTTTAAAACTCCATAACTGGTTTTATAAGGATTTTGTCAATGGCTAAGCAATTAAAGAACTTCATAATACTTATACCTGCGTTTTTATCGTATGATGCGTGACCCCCACTTTTGCACATTGAAATATTTATAATTAATTGCGCTTGACAAGTATTTGAGGCATTCTTTCACTATGCCTTCTTTTTTTTTCCGCAAATTATTAGACCATGTTTTAGCGAAAACAACTGGCCGAATCCCTTAAAAAAAAAAACAAAACCACCTGACCGTACCTATACGAATTTTCTAACCTTTCCAATGACAAATAAGATCCCATGACTTTTTACCAGCAACGAAACATCCACTGTCAACTTCTGTCCAAACCAGCTGATGTGGGCCCATGAGATGACTAAAGCATTTTTTAGAGAATAGATTTTTTACTAGAAAGAAAAAAGAGCTCTAAAGGTACGCGGATCAAATTAGTCCCAATCAAGATAAATTAGAAACAAAGATGTTTTAAAAAAGGTTGGCCCCGCGAATTTTTGCTGGCCGATTTTTGCGAAATGTGTTCTCCCAACTTGCTTTTGGCTCTCGCTAACAAGTTGTGTGGCACATGGAACCGGCTAACCATGGCATTTTGGAGAAACGATTAGTAAGAGGACAGCGCTCTAAACATAGGCCATCAAATTAGTCCCATTAAGATAAATTTCGAAAGACGCTAAAGGTCTTCATTATTAGAGTTTTTTGCTCGGGGGATTTAGTTGAAAAAGAAAAGTATTTTCCGGAATTTAACGGGAAAAATAAAAACATTGTGATTTAAATAAATAAATAAACGTTCGTTTCTTTGCCCAGAAAGATTAAAAAAAAAACAAAAAAAGGGAAAAGAAGGATTTCCATGTATATATAGAGAGTGATAAAACAAGAAAATCCCCCCTTGATGACCCGCGCGCCTTTTATCCTTCTCCCTCCTTGCCATATACACTCGTGTGCTTCTTCTTCATCCTTCCCTGCCATTACTCTCCTCACTTTGCATCGTGATTGTGATCATACTCTCGACTTCATGGCTCCTCTTCATCACCATTGCCCGCCTCTCCACACCTTTCACCGCTGCCGCCCTCCTCCTCCTCCTCCGTGCTTCTCTCCGCAGCCGGCGGCTCCTGCTGCCACCGGGGACCCTCGGGCTCCCGCTCGTTCGGCGGAGACCCTCCAGCTCAATCTCTGCCTCCAAGACCGAGAACCCCGAGCCCTTCATCGACGAGCGGGTGGGCCCGTTCGGGACCCTCTTCACCACCCACGTCTCGGCGAGCCCACGGTTCTTCTTCCTCCCCGACCCGGCGAGACGCAACCGGTTCATACGAGACGAAGGGAGGCTGTTCGAGTTCACTATCCCGGCTCGATCGCTACCCTGCTCGGGAAGCACTCCCTCGCTTGCTGGCTCATGACGGGAGGCCTGCCAAGAGGATGCCTCGCTCACCATGAGTATTCGCCACTCCTCCATCATCAGGGACCCACTGTGCTGGTCGCATAGACCGCTGGTCCGGCTCAACCTCCACTCTTGGGTCGGTCGGATCTTGCTCATGGAGGAAGCCAAGAAGGTCTTTTCCTTCGTTTTCCCTGTCTTGTTCCATTTGATTCGGTAATTCATCCACACTTCAAAACTAGGTGATAATTTCTCACGCGAGGCACATAGTCAGTTACGTACAACCGCTTAAGAATCTTTTTCATTCTATTTGTCATTGAATTCTTTTCTTGATTTTTTTTGGGGAGATAATAATCTGATAAAAATCTCATTTGAAATGACGATTATTCTGTGCAGATAACGTTCGAGCTGACGGTGAAGCAACTGATGATTACGATGCCTGGAGACCTGGACAGAAAACTTGGAAAGGAGACGTCCTCGTCATCGAAGGCTTTTTCACACCCTCCCCTTTCCCCTCTTCTCCGCCCCCTACCGCCGTGCCCTCAAGGTTCTTGCTACCTATATATCATATCGATCATCAATAGTTGACATTCTTTTCGAAATCGAGCTCTCATCAAAAAAAAAAAAGAATAATTCCAACCGACGATCATGTTATACAAGGTCATTCATGTCGCGCACGTTATTTTATATTCTTTGAATTATTGTGTCCACACGTCTAATAAATATCCATTTCACCTATAAATCGAATAATTTCTCTGTCCTACTTTCTTAAATTTCTCTGGATGCAGATTTCCTTTGAAGCAGCGTGAACACTTTCTCCTCTTTTCCATCCAATTCGGGGTAACGAAGAGAAATCAGAACCCAAATGGCAAGAGCGCACGTGCGAAAATGACACTTTTGCCCCTAATTTGAAGGGGAAAACGTCGTGTGTCTTGCTAGACTGTTCCACCGAATTAAGCAGATTAGATTTTCATTTCTTGAGGCGTCACATATCATCGCAAATCAACAGCACAAATCTAAGTTAATGTCTCATACCCTCAATTGACATAGATGTCCAATAGCCCATCAAGCGACCCACCAGAGAATTTTTTTCCATTTGGTGGTGCTTCGTTTGCGTTGTCAGCATTGATTCTTGACCTCGACCCGGAAAGCAAAATCCAGAAAAGGGATTTCTGTGTTCGGGAACTTGGCCCCTAGTGCGTTGCTGAATCCTGTCCATTTTTTTGTTGGAATCTTTTTTACAAGGCAAGGACAAAAGGGCGGAGACATTGACTTTGTTGTGAGGCAGAGGAGGAAAGAGAGCGAGATGGTGGCGCCAAAGGAGGAGGACATGCTGGGGGCTCTGCTGGCCGGAGAGGCGGAGCCATTCTCCGACTAGGAGATCGTGGACTTCCTTTGGCCTGCTCGTCGCCGGCTACAGACCACAACATCTACATCAGACCCCGCCGTCCAAGTTCCTCACCGAGGCTACCCCTCGCCTTGGCCCACGCAAGTATCGAATTCGCTTCCCATCGTGCGTAAACTCCGGCCCGATCGGGGCTAGATTATTCTGACTCAAACTGCTTTTACGGGGGGCCTTCCGCTGTTGGCTTCTCTGGCAAATGATTTTGGGTGGGATGTATGACGAATTAGCACATGAACACAAACAACTATGATCAAAGTTAGTAAATTAAGCCGTTTCATGCATCAATCAAAGGCGTGTACAGGGCCAGGAAAGTATCATTACGTATTGAATAGTGGAAAAGGTGCAGAGCGTGGAATCATGAAAGTAGGAAACTGACGTTCATGATTCTCATGGCCTTAGGACTTTGGGGAGTACACCACCCGGACAGATGATGCCTTCTTCCGAACCGCACCGCCCTCTGCATTATTTTCGTGGAGTCAGATTTTGGAGTTTTGTTTGTTTCCTTTTTTTTTAAAAAAATCTTTTATCTTTTTTTTCTAATGAATTTTCTTTGTCCCTCTGTTTGACAGAAGAGCATGAGAAAATCAGGGCAAATAATAATCGTCCGAGGGGCTAGAGTGGATGACTCCAAGTCCATGCCTTTCACTCATGTGTATGTAAAAGAATCCTCATTCATTCCCATGAGTTTTGCTATTAAGCATGTAAGTTTTTTTCTGGTTTGACATTCCGACTTCTGATCCTAACCGGCGGCCTATCTTCCGCACTTCCCAACGTTCAGGTGATCAACGAGACGCTGCGAGTCGCAAACATTTTAAGCGGGGTATTCCGGCGAACAAATGGCGGACGTCCAAATAAAAGTTTAATCGATTTGGTTTGGTGTGAAGAAAAATTCGCCACTTTCTTTGGTGATACCGGAGCCAATAGTTCGCTCAGTTCTGATGAGCTAAAGACCTTGACTTTGTGATTCGGCTTTGTGCGGTTATCGAATTCCAAAGGGATGAAGGTCTTTGCTTCGTTTCGGGCTGTTCATCTATATGCAAGTCACTTCAAATAAGCCGTACTTCAATCCCTGCGATGGGAAGTAGTTTGGCCCTTCGTTTCGATGCGTCTACAGGAACTTTCGGTCATCGTTATCGAGAAGGCCACGTTTAATTAATTTTGTGTGTATGATGAACAGAGTAACGGGCGTCAGAGACGGCGCGGTTAACGATCTACACACCGTTCGCAGGAGGCCGAGGTTGTGCCCCGGATATGAGCTCGCGAAAGAGTATAAATTGCGCCGTCTTCCTTCACCACCTAGTCACTAGTTTCAGGTGCCAAAACAATCGCCAGAATCCGTGTCCTCCGCCCTTGTCCCACGAAAAGTTCGCGACTGCTTTATGACTTGATGTTTTAACGAATGTTATAATCCTTCCAAAAATTTTGGCAGTTGGGCGCCAGCCCGAAGAAGATAAGCTGTGGTTTCTTCCCGACCACACCGATGCAGAACGATATCCATCAATCTCCAGAAAAGGCGGACATATCCTTGTAAAATATAATAATCGGCAAAACCACTTCGGAGGGATAATGATTGATTAATAGGCAAATTTCGGCTAATAAACCGGTGTTGTAGATCAGGAGGGGAAGGGGACATCTTGTGAAAGTATGCACATATGCAGCAAAAACAATCTTTTGCAGCCCTGTCCAGCCTGTTAATTTTCAAATTTGGCGATTCATTTGCACATATAGCAATTTTGAATAGTCTACTTAACGCATAAGTAATTGGGGCAACTCCTCATTGTGGTTTTTGTTGTGATTCCTCACACTGATGTGTTTAGACTTTCCCGACGTCAATGGTGAAAAGGGACTTATCCCAAATTCATATTTATATATGGGGGGGGGAACGAGGGGGATTGTCTTTTACGGCCCAGATTCCTGGGGGGGGGCTTAGTGCCCGATGATACTATTATGCCTGGTTCGGTGGGGGGGGGGGGGGGGCTGGGGTTTGTGAGAGGGAGGGGTGACGGTGGCGACAGGACGGAGGAGACGCAAGACGCAAGATGAGGGAAGGGTGAAGGCGGCAGGAGGCGGGGAGCCAGAAAGACTGGAAAAAGGAAAGGTT
>JAGVVM010006011.1:0-23015 GCA_019149425.1 Psidium friedrichsthalianum
AGATCTGATACAGTCAAATACTTTTTATATATTATCTTGAAGTACTATATTACAATTGCCGCATCAAGCTCTTTGCACTTTGTCCATTGCGCGTTCTGGACAATCTCATTAAATTACTTTACTGATATTTGGTGTGCATGTATTTATGTGTAGTATGTATTCCATCTTTTCTACACAGCTCTTACCACACTTTTTACTTCTATCAGTGCCGAAGTACGTATGGACATACACAGTACTTATATTGTATTATATGTAAAGTTACATCTCACTGGCGTCGACATAGGCATTTTGGCCTCAGGCGAGAAACTTGGCGCAGATCAAAATTAATCATATTAAAATTCGAAACCTTATAGAACCAATGCATTCGTTACTCACCGGTTCTATGTATATATGGGTAGGTTTCAATTCCAAAAAACCTGATAGTGAATCTGGTGTTAGGCAGAGGGTATGTTTACTGCAAATAATGTCCTTCGACCTACCTAGAACTTGTAGTGGTACTGTGAAGCCATGGAAGTCTCATCTGACACTTTTAGTGTTTTTTCCTTGGTATAATGTCTTCACGTGCAATCCTGTGGTGGTTGAATGAGCATCTAATCTAAAATCATTCATTTGAAGCTTCCATTTCCAACTATTTTTAAGATTGAGACTTTTGAACTTCATTAATTTTCATACTCTTTCTTGTGTATAAATTGAGTTGTGATCATAGATTGTATCGGCAAGTAGATAGTCTTTAATGTGATAATTTGCTGTAATCGTTCATTTTAAAATATAGGTGGAATTAGATAGACCTTGGAACCGACTCTAGAACCTGTGACAAGCTAGGTTTAAGTTACATGATACACAGGGTATAGTTTTATGGTTTCAAACTCCCAAAAAATGAGAAGCGATGTTTTGAACTCGGTAGGTTCCAGATAACGGAATTTGAAACCTCTCCTTAATTAAGAGTAATTTACAACTTTGATCTAATTACAATACGCAGACCTAGGTCTGATTATCACCTTTACATTGATTTACTTACTAAGTTAATTTCTTATTTTTTATCTTTTAACTCATGTTTTTTTTCCTTTTTCAAAATCTCTTTAAATTTTACTGCTCTTGTATGTGAATAATACTTCAATTTATCAACTTTTTTCTAATTAAGTTATCGACTATTTCGAGTTATCAAGGTTGGTAAATTCATACAAGAGTTTTTAATGATTTAACACGCATTTTCAAGAAACTACATAAATAATGTGCGTATAGAAATAACAACATTTTTTTTTGTTTTGGCCGAAACAATTAAACAACAGTTGATAATTTACAAAACCAAGCCTACGTTGTTTAGGTAAATTAAACGAGAGGCTTTTACCCAAAACTAGTTAACAATTTATCGGAAAATTATTGGCTAAGTTCTCAAATTATTAGTGATAAATCAAGGGGCGTTGGTAAAATAAAAGTTGGTTAGAAGAAAGAAAAAGTTGTTAGTGTTCAAACTTGTCATAAAGGATTTTAGTAATTTTGGGAAAGTTTGGCAAGCAACTATAAGTTCATCTGCAAAATTAAGTGGCTGTTGTTTGTTTCTTGGCCAACAATCTATTTGACACCACTCAACTCTTTCAGAAATGTCGGCACATCAAATTCATTTTGACCTAATCTTGTGGAACCTTAGTTTATTTTGCTCTGCATATTATAATTTAGCAAGGAAATGAAAGACAATTCTAGGGCACTGGTCTTAGAACCCTCCCAAAGAAGTACGAACCTTCGACATGCCCCGATCTTGCCAATGGAGTCTTGTTCCATGCACGTCGACGGAGCGATTTGTGTGTACCATAGGAAGGTATCGAGCCAGAAAAATAAAATAGTTGGGACACCGATAAATTTTTTTTTTTATCTAAAAGGCAAAACAAAAGAACAAAAACAAAAGATGTGGGCAGTGTTAGATGGTATGGTGAAGGCTCCCTCAACCACCAAAGCCTGGCTCGAAATGCAGCTGCGGTGACTGCTAACCCACTGCACCTAATCATGCAATGCCAATCAAACCGGAGCTAGTCAACGGTGGCGCCGGCCGTTGTTCTCGGAGCAATTAACGTTGTAGTAATTGCACAGTGGAAGATCACGGTGAAGCTTAGATCCCACGATTCGGGTTCATGGATGGGAATCCAGTTTATCTGAACTCTTGATATTGGTGGGTCCCATGATTCCGTCAAGCCAGAGCAATTAATTTTGCTTTTAACAAGTTATAGGACTTGTTGGCACCAACTTTTCAGAAAAATAAATAAATAGATGTTCTCCCTAAATAGATGATAATATGCGACATGAAATTTTGTATTTTCCAATGAACCCTTTTTTTTTTTTTGGTCATATTAATGAACCGATTTGATTGCACCAACTCAACCAACTTGACAATGAAAAATAATAGTAAGTTTAGGACTTGATTGCATCAACTTGACAATTTTAAGACTCAATTATATTTTCAGGATAAATTTTAAGATTTCTCGTGTATTTGTTCTAAGAGATTAAGAAAAGAAAAGAAAAGGCAACTAGCTTCTCCTGTGCATATAGTTCTGCTTTTCAACATTTCGTGAATTAAAGGAACGTCTACCGTCGATGGATGATTTTGTACTGCCAGTTAGGAGGTGAACTTCACTAGAAATCCAGGGTTGCCATTGGTTCCATCCTAAACCCAATGGACTCTTTATTCTAATTATTTGCCACTTTTATGAGAATTAAAATTTCGGGAAAATTTCTAAAAAATTATAAATCTATTGTAAGTGTACCAATTCAGTCATAAATCTTTTTTTTTATCAATTTAGTCCTAAACCTTTTGTATTTTTGCTAATTCATTCATTTCAACCAATTTTGACTGAAAATCATTGACATGGTGCGGCGGGCATTGAGGTTGACAATGATTAATAGTATTTTAATATTTTCAAAAATTTTTTTTTTTAATTATTTTTTATTTTATCTTCTTCTTCTTCCTCAAGCCGGAGACCGGCCAAAGGCGGGGGGCGGCGAAGCTCATTCTTGCTGGCCATCAGTGAGGACAAGCCTTGCCCGACGACGACAAGGCTAGCCTTGCTAGGGGTTGGGGCTAGCCTCGTCAATCCAAGTTCAGAATTAGTGGATGCCGACAAAGTTCGTTGAGATAAACAAGGCGTATTCTATGGTAACTCATTCCTCCCTCTATTTGGTTGCTGAGCTTGGAGGCTAGCTAGAGAAGGAAGAAGAAGAAGAAGAAGAAGAAATATCAAATAAAAATAAAATACAAAAAATCAAAAATTAAAAAATATTAAAAGATTATTAAAATTTGGCCATGTGCACAAATACGAAAGGTTTAAGGACTGAATTGACATGAATGTAAATGGTTTAGATTTGAATTGAAAAAAAAAAATATTTAAGACCGAATTGATATAAAAAATCAAAATTAAAAAATATCAAAAGATTATTAAAATTCCACGTGCACAAATATGAAAGGTTTAAGACTGAATTGACACGAATGTAAATGGTTTAGATTTGAATTGACAAAAAAAATATTTTTAAGACCGAATTGATACAACAATAATAGTAGAAATTTTACGATAATTTTCCAGTAAATTTTCTTTGTTTGAAGTTGAAAACCAGAGTCACAATCAGTGAATCGGGCAAGGGCATGCCATCATTCCCTTTAATCAGATTGTTGTGGACATCTAATCGAAGCCACTTTTGTTTGCTTGAGATCGAATGCTAGCATCGCCGGAGAACGCGCTGAAGAATCCGCATTCTCCAGTCACAGGCATATTTAGACGATCGTCGGATCGAAATCCAGAGTGCGGATGTATTTCGACGCCCTGGAATTCGTTCACGACGGAGCCATTGCATAAATGTTTTCCTACTTGTGGCAGGTACCTCTGCCATTGTTGATCTTGCACGGAGAGGCTGGTGTAGTGATTAGGCCGCCAAAATGACCCATAAATTCATTTCTTAACTTATATATATGATAGGCAAAGTTATAATATAGATAAGTTATATTCAATAAATAGGTCATAAATGAATTTAAACATAATGTGTGTCGAATGGATAATAAATGAGTCGTGAATGAATTATATACGGATTTATAATTTACTTTGGTGTAACTCACCTCCATAACTCTCTTGCCTTTGTTCGGTATCGCGTTTGCTCACTCCGCACTCTCACTTCAGTTTAAATATGAATTTTCTTAGATCAAGTTAAATATAAAACTGTTTTAGGAATATTAAATTTACATTACATGAAAATGAATCAAAACGGATTAAATGAATCTATTTGGATCGGGCCATTTTCGACCCGATCCACCTATTTAATGGGTCTAGTAGTGACCCGGCCAATTGATGAGCAAAGTCTTGTATGGGAAGGCCCGTAGCTCGAATAAGGAGACTCGTCCCCATCCCATCCCTACGAAGATGCGTACCATTCTTTGCTAGAAGGCGCACCGGATGAGACCGTCTAAAAGGTTCTTAAGGATATCGCTTCTTGGCTTGATAAGCCTCTTCAGGAATCAATTAATTTAGGGCGCGTATGCTTATTAACACCAGCTCCTGTTTCCTCTCTCCTTCAACCATGACCACACCACGAGATCCGACCATTGAAACCAAAGAGAAGGCAATTTACATAGGATATCAAAGAGAAATTTCGACGTGATAAAATTGGTTAATCACAATTCTTTTGTGAAATTTACAGTGATGTCTGTTCCCTTTTTCGATAGAATTAATAGAATCTATGCATCTCTCACCGAGCTAACTTTGCACTAATGACCTCACCAAGGAATGAAGGGAGGTTATTGGAAAATTTCGGTCTGGGATTAGACTAAAAAGGCAGCAACCAGCAGTAGCAATTAGCCACAATGGGCTTGGCATGGACTCTGACCGGTTCATAAGGTAAAACACATACCCTGTGATCAACACCTCTGAAGCTCTTCCATGTAGCAGCAACATCGTCCCAGCCGATTAAGTTGGCAGGTCAACCCCTGGCGTTCCAATTATTGCAAAGGCAAGTACTTCCACCACCCTCAGTGCGCGAGAGAAATGAGAGCGGATCCACTTACAAAGACTGGTTCAGCCTGCAGAGAGAACGAGAGAGCAAGTCAGATGCATAACTTCATTTCAAACTTCAACAGCAAATTATTGCTCAAGAAAAAGAACAAGGACAAAAGAAAGCTACAAAAATCGAGTAAGCCGCCATCACCAGACATCTTCCCTTGTTGCCACATATTTCCTTCTATTACAGAAGTACAGGCAACATGCTGAATCATCAAAAGTGAAACGACAGCATCTTGTGTGATTTGTCTCCAACGCGTATGAGCTCAAACATCAAAGTTTCCAACTTATTGAAGAAAACAAGGGAAGTTCAAGAGGAATCATTGTGTGTGCCTGCGTTACTGTATGTATGCACTGAATCTAACTCACCGAAGGTACAGAGGCAATGCTCAAAACGCCTCTCGACTTTCCTTCGGCACAAATATGAAGTTCTTTTCAAAGGATCATCATAAATCCAAAGTAAGGTCAGATTCTTCATCGTTTTCCCAATAACTGCCATCACCATCATGACAACCAGATGTTGGACCATCATCTTCACTCTGGAATGAAAAATCAAATCAAAATTAACACCATCATTAGCACTGACAAAGCATTTGCATTACAAATCCAAATTTTCTCTCAAATAAGAGAATCCAAGATTTTCGCATCACATCTGGAACACGAATTAGAAATTTCAACACCTAAAAATTGTGTAATGCCAAAAGGTGTGTGTCCAATGGGCAAGCAGTGCAAAGCGATATACCTGTATCAATTCTGATACTTCATTAAACTTGCCATTTCCTTCGGACCTCCAGGGATCTTCACTCTCTATCTCACAAAAGTCACCCTGCAGAAAAAGTGAAGCGAGCGCCATAAGGAGCCTACTCATGCAAAGATTGACAAAAGCTCTCCAAAATAAGCGACACTTACTATTTCCTTCATCATCTGCTCAATCGTGTGCTCCAGCTCAGATATGTGTTGACTTAGAGCCTGCACATGACAAGTAAAGATACAGTAAACAAGTGGGAACATCCAAAAACATTAACTTCCATTTCACATGCATCAATAGCAGATGGACATGTGAGGTGACCTCATGCCGTTGCATGGCAACAGAACGTTTCAATGCTTTTGCCTTCGTGAGAAGGTTCCTTGGCCTCAGGCTGATGGGTCGCCGGTAATTCTTTCCGCGATAATATATAAGAGCATAGCCTTTCGGCACACTTTCTATTGCTACTAATATTCCACCACTCTCGAACTCCAATAGCCTTGCCGTGTCTTCCACAAAAGCAAGAGTTTTTTGTTTCGTTATAAGCTTCGCCAATTCTCTATGCTTCCAATGCAGATGCATATTCTCAATGACACCATCAAAAACACCACGAATACCTGGTAAACACTGATCAAATTAATGCCCTCAACTTAACGCTAAAATAATACCTATAATTGATGAAAACTTATATAAAGTACCAAGAGGCAGGTAAGGCTTCATTCTTAAACCAACTCTGCGAAACATAGTCCGTTCCTCTTCAGTGATAGTTTCCTGGTCATCATCAGGACTAACGGGAACCATGGATGCTTCTATCTTAGATAAGAGTCTCTCAGCCCTTTGTTTCTTTGCTTGTGCCTGTTGCACAGAGGACCATTATTTAGGAAAGGCGGTGATAGGATGATCTGAGAGGCCAATCATAAGAACAACCGAATGAATCAACATCAACATCAACATCACCTTTATCCCCGAATGAATAAAAAGAAAATGCTTGCATTGCAGATATATGCTACACAAATGAGATGGATCACTTGAAGATAAAACATATTTCAACATCCAAACAGAGTGAATCATCTGAGAATCAGACAAAAAAACGAGCTGCATGTACCCAAAGAAGGAAGAAGGATTTGTAAAAGCTTCACATGAACTTTCAACTAGCAGTGAGGTATTAAGAATTTAAGAACAAGAACACTACTCAAGCCCTTTTGCATTTAAAGCAACACATTTTCCTTAATAAGATAATCCCATATCCTTCTACCAGGATAAAGAATTTCTCCAGCAAATAATTTGTTTTTGGTCTAAGCGCTTTCTATATCTAGACAATGGTAAAGTTCTGCTTTGTTGGTGGTTGAAGATTCTTTACTAAACCATTATACACTAATTCTTTAGCTGTCTTGGCACTATGCTCTATTCTTTCAACATGTTAGCCTATTTTGCATCAGCTTCTAGTTCATCTCATCAAGCAAATATACAATGTACCGCCCAGTAGACGTAATTCCACCATATATAGGAGAGAAAGTAAGCAGAAATTGTACATTATACTGAAAAAAAGCACTTACAAGAGCTAGCTTATGCTCAATTCTTTTGACAAGTCTAACACTCTTGGACTTGGAAGCTTCTTTGATCATTTTTTCACGTTCCTCGGTAGATATATCTGTTCCCCATCGGGCTTGAGCCTCGTAGAACTCAGCTAAAGTACCTGCTAGTGCATGGCCATCTTCCTTAGATGGAGCAGCATCAACTGTTCCAGTCCGAAGTTTTTCTTCAACATCTTGTATCTGCTTTGCTAATTCCTGTCTTTCTGACAAAGCAGTAGCTACAGTAGGAGGAAGAAAATCCTTCCCACGATAGATGACAATGTAATACTTATTCGAAGAAGTAAGACACCCCCAGTTAAATTCTGTGGAACAAATGGAAATGTGAATCAGTACCACTAGCATGCTTGAATAACAACTTCTGTTTTATTCTATAACGGTGCCTTATTCTGGGTAGGTGAACAACCAAAAGATGTAGGAGATCATATTAGAATTATCCCCTTAAACAAGATAGACAAGTTCTGCAATATGTCACCATTTTTAAGTAGCATTCATCGTCCTTGAATTAACGTAACATGAATTTCATACAGAGTACCAAAATGACATAAGGAACTGACGGGTTATAAAACAATTATATCACCATAAAACCGGTGTCTTGATTAGGGTTGGCCAAAGACAGACCTTCAGCTCATCAGCCATGAGTTTGTTATTCGTATTCTGAATCCTCCTCTTTTAACAGCAATCTTTTGCAACTAAGGCTCTTCTCCCAAAGCTTAATTATAGCAGCTGCCAGACCCTGATGGTTCCTGTTTCTCCCTCATGAATTTAAGGAAATAAAAAAATTTCAAAACCTTATTTGCACAGGGAAGAAGCCATAACTCAACATGATGAATATTACCTAGGGCAAAATGACAAGGAAGTGACTTCGCTGTCTTCCGTAGGTTGGTCATCTCAGCATTGGTCAGTCGCGAACGCATTCGGTGGGAAGAAGCCTAAACGGTGTTTTATAACCGGGAATCTTTTCAGGAAGTAGATCCGCATCAACTGGAAGCACTCCTGTGCCCCACCACTCTTCGAAACGAGGGCCTAAGCCATCTAACAAGCTGTTATATTCTATTTTCCTCTTCCGTCAAGCTCTCCTTTAGCACTGGGCTCCTCACTGCACTTCACTCTTCTCACATTCTGGCTTCACATCATCACCATTTTCCGCAACTGGTTTGTTGGCTGAAGAAACATCTGGGACAAAAAGAGCATCACCTTCCCTCACAATCGGTTGGGATCTTGAAGCAGGGCCTTCATAGTTCCTCCCACGGTACACCACCATAACACTGCCAACCTCCATATGACCAATCCCCAGTTCGACGCTGAGAAAACTACAAGCAGTCACTGACATACTCTCGAGTCATATTCATTGCTTTTCTCTTCACTTTTCAGATATTTTAAGTCATATTCATGAACACTTTAAGCAAACATGAAACACAACTGTCAAGCAAGCACAAATTTCAAAAAGCAAGAACCACTAAGCACTGATGCTTCATCAACATGGCAATATTTGATTCATCAACATTACCAACAAAATTGTGGAAATTCATCTACAATGATCTTTCATTGAACCAACCTCGACAACCTCATGTGCTGTCTTCATATCGTGGGCGAGCACCTCATGAAACTTAAGCCTCACAAGCTCCTCCTTCCTCCACTTGTCATGTATCTTCTCCAAAAACCGCCTGCGTGATCCCCGCTTCGCGACGCTAATCCTCTCCGAATATACATTCCCATCCTCCTCAACCTCCTAAGCTCCTCGTCCTCAATGGTAAGTTCCGCCAAGGTAGGCGCTTTCACCGACCTCTTCCTGTCCCCGACGACCTTCTGTTCAACCTCTTCCTTGCCTTCTTTCTCCCACGGCAGCAACCCTGCATCGTCCTCCCTGCGCTCATCCTCCTCAAGGAAACTATCCGGCCTAATCCACTCTCTACGCAACAAGTCACCTAGCCTCTCCTCTCCAGTAGGCGGGCGGCTCCGAATCCGCCCTCTCCCTCCTCTCCGTCCGCTTCCTCTTCATCGTCCGACCCCAATCCTAAATTCCTCAATCTGAGCACAATCCTCTCGATCGCATTTTGGCCTCTGTCGTTACCAGAGTACCTAGGCTCAACCTCGCTGCGAGAATCGGAGTCAGCGACCTTAGCGGGGGATTTCCCGTCGATCTCGCGGCTCGGAGGCGGCGGCCACTTGTTGAGCCACGGAGCGGAGTGCGGCTTGTCGCCGCTTCTTCCCTGGGAGGAGCTAGCTCTTTGAGGATTGGTCGTGCGGAGAGACTGGCAAAAACAGCGCCGCTCGAGGGCGCGAGGCCGTGGCGGTCTCGGAGAGGCGAAGAGCAGCTGGAGAGAGCTCTTGCCGGAGCCGGAGGAGGTGCGAGGGAGAGCGTTGCGCAGGGGCAGTTCGGTGATTTTCGCGGTCGCGGAGGCCATTTTCCCGGGTCGGAGCTCAGTGAACCGAGGCGTCCGAGGGAGCGTCTCCCATTGTCCGGATATCACAAAACGAGAGGTTGAAGAAGACGATGACGAAGAAGATATTGATTTTTTTTTCCCGCATTTTTTTTTAATTTTTTTAAAATCTTTTTCAGGGTGTCGAGACGGGTCGGGCCTGAGAAATGAAGTGGGCCGGGTTGGGCCATCACACTTGTGGGCCTTATCAGTCACTGGGCCTAGCCAGCCTAAGATGCTATAAACCATTTTGATCACAAAAATGCAAAATAAAAAATTCTACAAATGAGATGATTTTCACTAATTTAATTATTTAACATCTCCGCAACCACAATTATTTTTCATTAACCATATCTACGCTCTCTTATGATAAACACCGGTGACTAGAGATTTAAAGGTCGATTCACGATTCCACAAAATTGCGCATACTCTTTTGGCAATGGATTGTTTTATCACACGCACGTCGACTCTTTTGTCTTCTCAAATTTCCAATCCTATGAATTGGCAAAGGAAAAGACCAAACACTAGGCAGAGAAGGAGAAGACATCTTATAAATAATACCAAATGAATTGCCGATAATTTGCCATGGAGAAAATATTCAATGATTTGCTTTCATCACATCATCAGCTGCTGACATGGTGAGAATTTTTGTCTCTCATCCAATTACAGCCTGACATATATGTACGATGCGAAATCAAATGAATAAAAATTGAAATTACCTAGGCACTACTGTCTCCCTCTTCCTCCTCCATCCACACCACTCTTCAGCTTAACGTGCATGCCTCCCTCGCCGTCGCCGGCGTTGGTGCCGAGCCCAAGCCCAATGTGCATCCAAACTGAGTCACTCCGTCAGTTGTCTTTGGGGTTGGTCCTCTATTCGACTCCGGCTTCATCTTCCTCCGTGCGTCTGTTTGTCTTCGTCTTCGACCACTAGCCAAATTTGGTTGCTTCGTCTTCCCGTCATCACCATGGCTCCACATCTGATCTTTAGCTTTGTCTTCCTCTCTTTGTCTTCAAGTTTGCCTTCCTTCATGCTTCTATTTGTCTTCAACTCCGTCTTCAGTTGTTCCTCTTTTTTGCTACTATGGATTTGCACCCCTGCCATTTTTGTTTTAGAGCTCCAAGTCATGGTATCCATGGATGAGCAAGGTTCCTGTTTGTAGATGGAGCCGCCTCGTTGGTCATGGATCAAGAGAAAACATCACTGGTCATGGACTAACAGTGAGCAAGATGAACTGACAGAATTAGGAACTGATAGAACTGGTCGAGGGCGCTAGTCCAATTCCATAAATAGAAACAGGTGTTTTTCGGTCTGATTTTGATTCTAGGAAAACTGGACAGATTATTCATTTATTTATTTTATTGCTTAAATGTAAACCTAATAATCCATCGATTATTATTATTCTTATTTCTTAAGTGTAAACTTAATTTTATTTAACATGTTAAAATTAAAGTCTGTGTTACTCACCATTAATAATAATCTATCGATTCCACTGACCGCTCGGGATCTGGATCAGACTGAAAATCAATCATCCCTAGTTGGAATAAAAGCTGGGGAGGATTTGGCCGGCCAATGAGCTCAGATTGTTATTTGAGACTAAGTATCCAATAAAGTCCACATTGATCTCTCTTTTGAAAAAAAGACCCTATTTCAAATCCTTATTTAAAATTCTCCTTCAAGAATATGTAATTCCAAAGTCAACTAATCTGACATTTTCCTTGTGTTCTTAAGGTGTATTTGCTTCAGCTTTCATAAGGGACTTTAGGCCTCTAAAGCCTCTAAGAAAATACTAGGGTGTTTGGCAAATCTTATCAATTTAACCCATTTGAAAAGGTTAAATGCCCAATAATCCATTGATTATTATTATTTTATTTCTTAAATGTAAACTAATATGTTAAAGTCAAAGTCTATGTTGCTCACCTTTAACAATAATCCATCGATTCCATTAGATCATTTGAGATTTAGACCATATTGAAAATCAATCACTCCTAGTTGGAATAAAAAGCCAGGGAAGATTTGGCCAGCCAATGAGCTCCGGTTGTTATTTCAGACTAAGTTGGCGATAAATTCTACTTTGATCTCTCTTTTGAACAAAAGACTCTATTTTGAGTCCTTACTTAAAATTTTCCTTTAAGAATGTACATTTCAAAGTCAACTAATTCGAAATTTCCCTTGAGTTATTAGAGTGCATTTACTTCAGCTTTCCTAAGGGGGTTTAGGCCTCTAAACCCCCTTGGAAAAATGCTGGGACATTTGGCAAACCTTTTCAATGGGCATTAGGCCAAATGCTAAACTTAGGAAGCCCGAAAGCCCAATAATCCATTAATTATTATTTTTCTTATTTTTTAAATATAAATTAATAAGTTAAAATTAAATTCTGTATTGTTCATAAAATTAAATTATGTATTGTTCACCTTCTTAATAATCATCGATTTCATTGGACCGCCCAAGATTTGTACCAGACTGAAAATCGATAACCCCTAGCTGGAATAAAAAATTGGGAAATATTTGGTCAACCAATGAACTCGCATTGTTATTTGAGACCAAGTTGATAAAGTCCATTTTGATCTCTCTCTTTTGAAAAAAGAAAGAAAGAAGGACTCTGTTTCGAGTCCTTATTTGAAATTGTCCTTCAAGAATATACAATTTAAAGTCAAGTAATATGGTATTTCCCTTGTATTCTTAGGGTGTGTTTGCTTCAGTTTTTTTAAGGGCTTTAAGCCTCTAAAATCCCTTGAGAAAATGCTGGAGTATTTAGCAAACCTTTTCGATATGGCCTACTGTGAAAGGCTAAAAGTCCAAGAATCCATCGATTAGTATTTTTCTTATTTCTTAAAGGTAAACTAATATAGTAAAATTAAAGTCTGTGTGGCTCACCATTAATAATAATCCACTGATTCCATTGAATCGCTGGAAATATGGACCAGACTGAAAATCAATAACCCCTAGTTGCAATAAAAAGTCAAGGAAGATTTGGCCAGCCAATGAGCTCCGATTGTTTTTTCAGACTAAGATGGTCAATAAAGTCTACTTTGATCTCTCTTTTGAAAAAAAAAAAAAAGACCTTATGTTGAGTCCTTATTTGAATTCTTCTTCAAGAATATATATTTCAAAGTCAACCAATCCGGCATTTCCCTTGTGTTCTTAGGGTGCGTTTGCTTCAGCTTTCGTAAGGGGCTTTGGGCCTCTAAAGCCTCTTGAGCAAATGCTAAGGTGTTTGGCAAACCTTTTCAATTTAGCCCACTCGGTAAGGCTAAAAGCCCAATAATCTATCGATTATTATTTTCCTTATTTCTTAAATGTAAACTAATATATTAGATTAAAGTATGTATTGCTCACCCTTAATAATAATCCATTGGTTCCATTGGACCGTCTAGAATCTGGACCATATTAAAAATTGATCACCCCTAGTTGGAATAAAAAGGCATGAAAGATTTGGCCAACTAATGAACTCTGATTTTTATTTGAGATTAAGTTGGCAAATAAAGTCCACTTTAATATCTCTTTTGAAAAAAGATTTTATCTCGAGTCCTTACTTGAAATTTTTCTTTAAGAATATACATTTCAAACTCAATTAATCCAACATTTTTTTGTGCTCTTGGGGTGCATTTATTTCAGCTTTCTCAAGGGACTTTGGATCTCTAAAGCCTCTTGAGAAAATATTGGGTTGTTTGGTAAATTTTTTTGATGGGTATTGGGCCAAATGCCAAACTTGAAAAAATTGAAAGCCCAATAATCCATCAATTATTATTTTTATTATTTCTTAAATATAAACTAATATGTTAAAGTTAAAGTCTGTGTTGCTCGCCCTTAATAATAATAATCCACCGATTTCATTGGATCACCCAGGATCTGGACCAGACTGAAAATCAATCACCCCTAATTGGAATAAAAAGTTGAAAAGATTTGCTGGCCAATGAGCTTGGATTGTTATTTGGGACTAAGTTAACTGATAAAGTTCATTTTGATTTCTCTTTTGAAAAAAAAAAAACCTATTTTGAGTCCTTATTTGAAATTATTCTTCAAGAATATACAATTGAAAGTTAAGTAATATGGCATTTCCCTTGTGTTCTTTGGTGCATTTGCTTTCGATTTTTGTAAGGCGTTTTAAGCCTCTGAAATCCCTTGAGGAAATACAAGGGTGTTTAGTAAACTTTTTCAATTTGGTCTACTTTGAAAGGCTGAAAGTCCAATAATCCATCGATTATTATTTTTCTGTTTCTTAAATGTAAACTAATATATTAAAATTAAGTTTGTGTTGCTCACTCTTAATAATAATCCACCGATTCCATTGAACCGCTCGAAATCTGAACTAGACTGAAAATCGATAACCCCTAGTTGGATAAAAAGTCAGGGAAGATTTGACCAGCTAATGAGCTCCGATTGTTATTTTAGACTAAGTTGGTCGATAAAGTCCACTTTGATCACTCTTTTGAAAAATAAAAAAAAAAAGACCTTATTTTGAGTCATTATTTGAAATTCTTCTTCAAGAATATACATTTCAAAGTTAAACTAATCCAGCGTTTCCCTTGTGTTCTTAGGTTGCTTTGCTTCAGCTTTCGTAAGGGGCTTTGGGCCTCTAATGTCTCTTGAGAAAAAGTTAGGGTGTTTGGCAACCCTTTCAATTTGGCCCACTCGTTAAGGCTAAAATCCAATAATCGATTGATTATTATTTTTCTTATTTCTTAAATGTAAAATAATATATTAAAATTAAATATGTGTTGCTCACCCGTAACAATAATTCACTGGTTCCATTGGACCATTGAAATCTGGACAAGATTGAAAATTGAACACCCCTTGTTGGAATAAAAAGGCATGGAAGATTTGGCCAACTAATGAGCTCCAATTTTATTTGAGATAAGTTGGCCGATAAATTCCACTTTAATATCTCTTTTCAAAAAATGTTCTATTTCGAGTGCTTATTTGAAATTTTTCTTCAAGAATACACATTTCAAATTCAATTAATCCGACACTTTTTGTGCTCTTGGAGTGCATTTATTTCAGCTTTCTCGAGGGATTTTGGACCTCTAAAACCTCTTGAGAAAATACTAGGTTATTTGGCAATTTTTTTCAATGGGCATTGGGCCAAATGCCAACTTGAAAAAACTGAAAGCCTAGAATCAATTATTATTTTTCTTTTTTTAAAAATGTAAAGTAATATATTAAACTTAAAGTCTGTGTTGCTCACTCTTAATAACAATTCACCAGTTTCATTGGACCACCCGAGATCTAGACTAGATTGAAAATCAATCACCCCTAGTTAGGGTAAAAGGCCAAGGAAGATTTGGTTGGCTAATGAGCTCGGATTGTTATTTGAGACTAAGTTGGCCAATAAGTTCATTTTGATTTCTCTTTTGAAAAAAAAAAGGACCCTATTTTAAGTCATTTTTTAAATTCTCCTTCAAGAATATACAATTCAAAATTAACTAATTTGGCATTTTTCTTGTGTTCTTAGGGTGTATTTGCTTCAACTTTCATAAGGGCTTTGACCTCTAAAACTCCTTAAGAAAATGTTGAGTTATTTGACAAACCTTTTCAATTTAACTCACTTGAAAAGGCTGAAAGCCCAATAATCCATCAATTATTATTATTTTTATTTCTTAAATGTAAGCTAATATGTTAAAATGAAAGTCTGTGTTGCTCACCCTTAACAATAATCCACACGTTCCATTAAATCGTTTAGGATCTAGACCAAACTGAAAGCCGATCACCTCTAATAGGAATAAAAAGCCGGGGAAGATTTGGCCAACCAATGAGCTTCGGAGTTATTATTTGAGACTAAGTTGGCCGATAAAATCTACTTTGACTTCTCTTTTGAAAAAAAGACCATATTTCGAGTCTTTTATTTAAATTTTTCTTCAAGGATATACATTTCAAGGTCAACTAATTCGGCATTTTCCTTGTGTTCTTAGGGTGCGTTTGTTTCAGTTTTCCCAATGGGCTTTGGGCCTCTAAAGTCCATTGGAGAAATGCTAGGGTGTTTGGCAAACCTTTTTCAATAGGCATTGGGACAAATGTCAAACTTGAAAAAGCTAAAAGCTCAATAATCTATTGATTATTATTTTTTTATTTCTTAAATGTAAACTAATATGTTAAAATAAGTCTATTTTGCTCACCCTTAGTAATAATCTATCGGTTCCATTGGCCACCCAAGATCTAGGCCACACTAAAAACTAATCACCCCTAGTTAGAATAAAAAGTTGGGAAATATTTAGCCGGCCAATAAGTTCATATTGTTATTTAAGACTAAGTTAGCCGATAAAGTCTATTTTGATCTCTATTTTGAAAAAAAAGAGACTATTTTGAGTCCTTATTTGAAATTTCATTTAAGAATATACATTTCAAAGTCAACTAATTCAAGATTTCTCTTGTGTTCTTAGAGTGTGTTTGCTTCGGTTTTCCCAAGGGGCTTTGAGCTTTTTAAACCTCCTTGGGAAAATGTTGAGGTATTTGGCAAACCTTTTCATTTGGCATTAGGTTAAATGCCTTTGAAGATTAGATTTTTGTTGGAATAATTTAACGTTGAGATTAGGTGACATGAAATTGGATTATTACTATTTTGGGCGGGAGGATTTTGAAAATAGCAAAGTAGTTGGGCATGGCAATCTTGTTGGGCCATTGGTGTATTATAATTGAAGTATAATACAAGAATTTCCTGGACGCGAATTTGAATTGCAGTTCAACCGCGAAACCTTATGTAGTTGTAGTCCTACCGGCCACTAATGTTCCTTTGCCCCTACTATAAGCTCACCCACTCTCATTCTGTAACACACTTGGGTCAGAAAAAGGGTGACGTCCCAGGCACATCATCGACCATTTACTTTTATCTTGTAATTAAGCGCACGTGAAATGTAAAAACTCCTAGACAATAATACAGTAAAAGGAATAGCAGCAAAATATCAAGAAAACCAGAAATCAGTAGCTAGAATTTGCAAAAGACGATCTTCATTAATAATAATATTGTTAACCCTATGAAGTTTAATAAAAGGCAACTACAAGCCCGCTTTTCAGGATTGCTTCCTAAAACCAACAAAAAGATATTGGGCATATGTAAGGTTAACTTCTGCTTCCAAAAACTCCAACTAAAATAAAGTCTCAAATGACTCGTCCATGGGCACTCCAAACCTTATATGACATATTTCTATATTACGGCCCTGAAAAAATATTTATTAACAACGGGTAAAATATAAATATCTCTGTGAGTCAACGCCTAAATTCAATTAGGGCATTGATTCACTCCGGTAATCTGAGCAGGCATAATAACACAAAAATAATCTAACTGTTAATCACATGCAACTTATTCCTCTTGGTCCACACAATGCAATAATTTATTTGAGAATTATATCACACCTCAAATTAATGCAATAACCAGAACACACATGCCAAACTCTCAGGCATTATCTAACATGCGATTTTCAGTTATTAATGGGCACTCGATCCTGGCACGTTAGATAGTTGGTGCCCAGCACACTAGGCAGTTGGTGCTCTTTCGACATAACCGGGCTTCATATCCCTCCGTCAATAACCAATAATCCGTGTAATTCTAATTGACACGGCACAGATATATTAGACATTCATGTAAGGACTTTGTCCATCACAAGCTGCGACCGGCATTCAATTAGTCTAACGACATAAACTATCATGCTTTCAATAAGTCATGTCGTTTTCCGATCGATATGGCACGAACTTATCAGGCGTCGTCCTCGAGATACCTTCGAGCGACGATAACCAATATATGATCACACAAGCATACCAGACCACTAAGCCAATTATTATCTTTGCATTTAATTAAAATGTTCACAAGGTCATGCTCAAAACTTGGCTCAAGGCCATTTTCTTTTTCATGCTCAAATATGAAATTTTAACTTCGCATGCAGTCACATGATTATACACACTATCCGCCAGACTTTACATTTAAATAAGTACAACCAACCACCAATATGCTTACTACATATACATAATTATCCAATAATTACCCAAAAAATAATCAATAATAACAAGTAGATAAATAATAAACTAATAGTGAATTAAAAAATTAACCAAGATTCATTAATCGGTAATTTAATAAAATTAATCGACAAATTCATCGTAAATAATCGGTAGCTTAATAATAAATAATTATTTAGGTCACGGTTAATTAAAGCACCATAATTAATTAACTAACTAATTAATTAATTTCATCCAAATTAATTAAATAAAAAATAATTAACCCAAAATAAATTATTAAATTTAGTCAGCCCCAAAATAATTAGTTAAATTTTTAATCAGTCCAGAAATAATTAATTAAATTTTAATAAGTTCAAAAATAATTAATTAAAATTTAATAATCTCTGCCCGCCTCAAATAAATAATCCGATTGCAATCCAATAATCGAGCCAATCTAATTATTCTAACCACGACCATTGAACTTAACCAGAGTTGCTAACTTAAACTGATCGCGATTGGCTAACTAAATCAATACTAATTTAATCTAAACTAATCTAAGTGTAATTAATAACCTAATCGGAGATTATGGATTAACCCACGCAAAATCGTTCGACGACAATGAGCAACGCCAAGTCGCGACGACATGCGGTGGTAACAACAATGATGATGCGACGATGATGGTATAGATGATCGGAGGCTACTAATCGCGAGTCCACAATGGTAACGGCGACGACAACCTCGGGTGGGGATGGCAGTGGCAGTCGAAGCACGGGCTAGCGAGGGGCGAAGGTGGGGTGGCATCGGGTTCTCAAGGGTTGACTAAGGGGCGATGAGATGGGGGAAAAACAACGGCTCACGGGTGGAGGGGCTCGCGGGCAGAGGGCGCAGCATCGGGGTAAACTTGGCTCAAAGCAACAAAAGAAGAAGAAGAAGAAGAAGAAGAAGAAGATGGAGTCGTGCGGGTCTAGTTGAGAGCAAAAAAGGGGAAAAAGGGAGAGAGGAAAGAAAAGAAGGAAAAGGTGGGGGGTTTGGTCCACGGGTAAATAGGAAAAGAGAGAGAGAGAGAAAAGGAAAAGTAAGAGAGAGAAGGAAAAGAAAGGGTGAGGTAATTGAAGGGGGGAGGAGTGCATGACAAGGAAAAAAAAGGGGAAGGACAAGAGAGAGACAAAAAAGGAGAGAAAAAGGGTGAAAATGATAGGTGGGTGCAGGTTGACTAGAGAGGGGCCCACAGCTAAATCAAAATTTTGAATTTGAATTTTTTTTACTCTAGCACATAATATCCAAGGGCAAAAATGTAAATTACTAATTAGGACATGGTGATAATTTGACACTAGTGAATGAGGGCATTTGAAAATCTCGCAACAAGGGTTTAGGCGAGAAAGGAAAATCCTACAACACGACTAAACTAGTAGACTAATCTAATCGACACTCCAGAATTAAATAAAACTTGCGTACAAAAGTTATCCCTTGATCCATCAAAATATCAATTTTATTTATTTACAAGTCTTTAAAATTTCGGGACGTCACACATTCTCTCTCCTTTTCGATTCGCACGAAGACCTCCCCATCCCCACCGAACCTCGTGGAATCTGCCACTCGCCTACCTCATTTTCTTTCATCTCTCTTGCTCGGTACCCCTGTTTGCCCAAGCTCGTCTTCATGGAGTAAAGGCTGGCAATGCCGCCACTCAACAGTAGTGACGGCAACTTATGACGTCTAGATATACCCAATGACTCTTTACTCTTGGTTAATATGCACAAAAAGACAAAAGTCATTATTTTTTACTTTGACTATGACCTCACCTCTTAACTCCCCATCCTATCATTCATTAACTCTCTCTCTCTCTCTCTCTCTCTCTCTCTCTCTCTCTCTCTCCTCTCTCTCTCTCTCTCTCTCTCCCTCTGCACTTTCTGTAATCCCCCTTCACGACTCCATCTTCTTCTTTTTTTCTTCTTTTTGTTTCCTAAACCCCCTCTGTGGAGTTCCGCCCCACGCCTTAGCCACCTTCATCACCTCCTCTGTCCAGCTTGCCACCATGGCCAACCACCCACGAGCCTTCGCAATCCTAACCCATGAGCTTGCCTTATTGCTGTGCCCTCCGCCCATGCCTTCACCACCTGCGAGCCACTGTTTTCCTCCCGTTCTGTTGCCCTTGGTCAGCCCTATAAACCCCGACGCTTCCTCCTCCCTTCGACGCGTCCACCGCCACCTCTGCTTTAGAGCATCGCCGCCTTCAGTCGCTACGTCGTTGAGTCATTGTGCTCGACACCACGCATTTGTGTCACCACACCACTGTCGTCATCGTTTGGATGATTTAGGGTTGGTTAACCCATAATCTTTGATTAGGTCACTAATTACATCTAAGTTTAGTTTAGTCTAATTATTCATGAATTAAATAGTTAATCGCAATCGGGTTACATTAGTAACCCTATTTAGATTAGTTGATTGTGGTTAGTTAGTTAACTCTGGAAGCTTAATTAACTCTATTTGATGTGGTTAATTGTAGTTAGTGTAATGAGCCTGAGTGCTCTAGTTTGTTGTGATCGGACTGACTTTTGATTGAGGCGTGCTGGGTTAATTAAAAATTTAATTAATTAATTAAGCATAAATAATTAATTATTATTTAGTTATAATTGTGATGCGTTAATAATCATGGTCTAAATAAATTACTATTATAGTTCTTAATTGAATATTATAGTTTACTAATTAATTATTTTTAATTTATTATTATTATTGAGTTATTTTGGTGATTAGTGGTTAAATTACATATGTCGTATGCATATTGATGGTGTGATTGCATTTATTTATATGCAAAATCTGGTGAATAAATTTGTGCATTCTTGTGACCACACATGAAATTTAATTACATGTTTGAGCAAGAAATGGTCCTGAGCCGAGTTTTGAGCACGACCATGTAGCATTTAATAAAATGCAAAGATAATAACAAGCTTGGTTGTCTGATGTGCTTGTATGGTCATATGTGATTACCGTCGCTTGGGGGTGTCCTAATAACAACGCTGATAAGTTCATGCCGTATAATCGGAATCGCATAACTTATTAGAAGCACGACAGTCAGTGGTCGCTAGAACTGGTTGATGTCGGTCGCAAATTGTCATGTCATCAAAATCACACGGATTATTGGTTGTCGTTACCACAAAGCAAAACGACACTCGATGCCGGGCACTAACTGGCTAGTGTGCAGGGGCCAAGTGGCCGTTAATAACTGAAACTCGTGGTGGTGTCTTGTACATGCAGTTGAGATGAGTGTTTGGATTGATTGCCTTGATTTTTGTGATTTAAATGTCTTATGACATTTTTTGCCATTAGGCAAGTTAAGGTAGTGTAAGTTCGCATGTGATCGATACTTGATCTACCTGGGCTTAAGCGTTAGCTTATTGAGATTTATTTTTCACTCCATCGTAGTTATCATTCCCAAGTTCAAGGTAATGAAGGCACGTCAAATTCGGCATTCCTACCCGCCATTGTTTTATATCGTACACTATTCGATTCGAGGTACGGACCGGTTTTAGAACACATATGTCACCACTATCTGGGTAGACAAGGAACTAAGTCACCTAATGGCCCCATCTCTTTAAAACCTAATTCGTGAGGCAAGGGTGATATTCTCTGTGGCCCACTTTGTGGTTTGAGGGGCCATCTAACTCGACCCTTACGTCCCTGTCTGGGATCTAATGGATCCGATAAGCCCAATGGAGAGGTAGTGGACCCTGAATATGACTTAGAGTCTGAGCCATCTATAGCGTCTGATTATGTCCCCACGCCTCCCTAGTTATAGGCGCGTGGTAGTTCTTTTGAGAGCTTAGCTAATGATGAGGACGAGAGTGCGGTACCCCCTCTTTTAGAATAGACGAGAAGCTAACCCTTCCCAACCTACCTACCTTTTTTTATTGATCTTACGGGCGCCCTAAAGAATAAGATTGTCAATTAGAGTTCTGTATAGTTCTATAGGGTTAGTAATCTTCTACTTTGAGAATGTGAGGGCTATCTTTCACTGATTAGTTGTTGTAAGTTTCCTACTTTTGCTACATCCTGTTATGCTTCGCCCCTCCGTGGATCCTGGGTGTGTTGCACATTTCCCCACACTCGTAGGGATGTCACTGGCTCAAGATCGAGGCGTGAGCAAACCTCAAGCGCCATGCCCACCAGCCCACTCCACCATTGTGCGTAGTTTTATGGTTCTCCACGGTCGCTAGAGGTGACCTATGAAAACCACGTAGCATCTGAGAAAGAACAAAGTGCCCCGGTGGCCGGGGTTAAAAAAGCCTATAATTGCTTCGACCTCAATGTGAAGCTCAACTCTTCTTCGGACTTGTTAAGGGCAAGTTAGGAATCTAATCAACTACTAAAGTGGTTTATTCCCATAAATTGAATGAATTAGCAATGGGATTTGAATCTTGAAATTGCACGAACCGAAATGGGTTTGTGCGGTTGGAGGAACTAGCTTGCGTGGATATCACGAAGAATGTGGTTAAGATGGAATCTCCCGATAATGGGTTAATGGGAAATCTGAGGATAAGCATCCTGTCATTTTTGTGTGAAAACAAGAGCATTCGAATATTGGCATATCATGCTTAGAATTTGGTGGAGGCCCCCCAGCAACAAGGGAAACATGAGCAATGTAAACTGTATGATAAGGTAAAATGTGGAGTAGAGTCAAGTTAGTGGAAAAATAGCTTGGGGACTTAAGGATGGTCGGGCTCATAGCGGCACAACTTAAATGACACTATCCGAGGGAAATAATCACTCCGAAGCAATTCGATTAGGGTGGGTCGAGAGAGTCATGAAGAACATGAAGCGAGACAAGCCCTACTTGACTGAATTAGTGATTACAATTGTCGGGAGAGTATGGTGCGACGAATCCCAATGAGCCGAATTACTATTTACGCAGTTCCCTCGCCCATCCTTAAACGGGGGCTCCCTAAACCATGTAGTAATGAAAGCGTAATCTGCGAATTAATAGGTTGTTAGTGTTTGAGATGGTGTTTTTATTGTTTGAGTTTTTATACTCACACTTATGGATATTAAAACATTTCAGATCATTAATGCTATGCATATTTCCTCTGTGGCCCAGGCTTATCCACTATGGTACTCTCATTGTGAGTATTTTGTTTCTTTTGGGAGGAGCATGAGTATCAAACTATCCCTCGATCTATTTCCTCAAGCTCGTGATCATTGTAGCACAGACACGACGTCAGAGGCGCCGTCGGCGCCCAGGTTAGCCACGGTACTATCGGCTTCGATATACTTAATTAAACTAAGCGCAAACGGAAATAAAAC
>JAGVVM010006012.1:0-17226 GCA_019149425.1 Psidium friedrichsthalianum
CCAGCGATGAGTCATTTCTACTTTTGTTCTCCCTGCCCCTACTTTAGGGAGTCTATATGCCACAATGTAATCATCATCCTTAATTGACGATAAATCTGATGGATCGTCCAAATATCGGTAAATCCTGTGATCATAGACCTGAAATTGAAAGCAACACCTTAAACCAATGATAAAATGGAAGAATTATGCCCAGAAAAATAGTTAAAAAAACACATGCCAGATCCATGGATACACAGCTTCACCCACAACACAACCATAAATAACAGAGACTCCTTATAGATGAATGAGGCCACACCAAAAAAGGATCAGTTTACCTCAGCAAGCAGAAGAATTCCATCGGCCCTAAGGCAGCATGCAGCTCCCAATCTCTGGGTAGATCTTTACAACGACCATGTTTAAGCACAGTAACAGATATGCATCTCGAGCACTTTCATCACCATAAAACACAGTCACTGTCATTGTCCGGGTAACACTTGAAGGTAGTGGCAGTGTTAGGTACATGAAGGGGTCAAATGTTATGGAGATAGGTCTTGCCACATACAGGGCAAACCAACGTTGATTTATATTGACCCTGACAATTTCACCAACAAATACACAGTGAGGAAAAATAAAAAGCGAAATAAACCAAGCCATGCTCCGAAAGAAAATTTAAGGCCATTCCTCACATTAATAACAAATCCACAATATTCCAGGTATCAAAGTCAATGTACTCAGGAAGCAAGCCACGGAGGGGTACAGGAATGATGAAGTTTCAATCAGCTTTTTTTGTGTTAGCATGGGCAATCAGAAAGCCACTAATAACAACCAACGCCATCAATTCGCAAGCACACATGCCTTAAGACACTGAACTCAACCATTTAATGACACTATCGTAGACCTATACCAGCACTAAATTACTATGTTAGACATTCACAAAGAAAGAAAGAAATTGCACCTATGAACACCTCTTACCTGGCCAAACGTCAACAATTATTGAATCGTTCCTGGCCATATGATACTTCCACCACGATTCATCAGCAACTTCCCTGGTCTGGGCGGCCATCTGAACCCTTTGCCTCAATATAAAGGCTTTTTCTTCATCACACGATTCAAGTCCTCATGTAGCCCATCTAATAGAATGCAAGGAATTTCCTATGGAGCAAAATATAATAAAAATTTAATAATACAAAAGCATGAGAGAGGTAATCAGAAGTACATTAAAATTATTTTCACCTGAGAATCATGCTGGTTGTAACCGCTAAATTGAGGAGCAAATCTAGCAAGTTTTCCCTTGAAAGCACGTGGGGCAATTGTAGTCCTCCCTGATGACCACAATCTTCGTAACAAATCACCAAATGCAACGGCAAGCTCACCCTGCAAAGATAACTTATGTCAGTTTTGGTATAATAGAATAACATTCTGAGACGATCATGGAAAAAATGCAGATAAAATAAGGACAGAGACCCACGCGCATTCCCAGTGGATTTTCTATGTTCAAATCCTCGGTGTAGTCTTGGAGGAAATACTTAACAATGGGGGTGGTATGGACCAAACATTGGATGGCACTGTTCATGAAGCATGTGTTTCCTAGATTCTGCAAACCTGCTAAACCTCCCCTTTCTCCTTTATTGGCAGAATTAAATACATCATACCCATCCTCTGTATTAGAGCTTGATGAAGTCAATCCACTTCTCTGATAACAATTATATCCTGATGAATGACCATTCGACATGGTTGGCCCCCCTGCGATAGTTGTAGATGACCTCGAAGGCTCAAGCACTACCAATGCCAAATCATTTCGGGTTGAATCCATGCCGTTTCGAGATTGAGCAATTCCATAAACTTGCACCTCTAGAAGAATCTGCAAAACCAAAATAGGAACGTAATTGCCAATTACCAACAAATTTACACCAGAATGAACACGGAAAACCCCTGCCACTCGCCTATAAGAGCACACAAATTTTAAGAAAAGTAACTTCATCATCAGCAGGAAACTGCAAAGTGTACAAAATGCAAATTTTCTCTTTTAGGGTGTATCCTCAAATATTTCCCTCGATACTATGAAACCCACATACCATTGAAGAGATTAGTCTGAGGTGACAAATCTCAAATCTCAAGATTTCAAATATGAATACCAAAGTTAATTATCTCGCAAATATTAAGGAATGAGATATGTTCTGTTAAAAATGAAATTACAACTTTAATTAGTCAGCTCAAATGTTTACACTGTAATAACATATCACGAAAACATAAAACTAGTTGCACAATGGTGAAGATTCAAAAAAATATAGATCAGAATCACTGTTTCACATTTAACTTAAAGTTCCAGCCATGCATTTCTTTGGGACCACACCTTGTAGGAATATGACTTCCGTTTCTAACAAGTTCCAGTGTTTCCTCATGTATAAACAGCATTAAGCAAATCAACCCTATAAACTTACAATAGCAAGGGATAACGCGATTGACCACCATGGAAGTTGTGCTACCAAGCAAGGTTGCTTGCTATCTTGGCAGCATATTAATTATCTTATGCGATTATTCCACTGCCAAGTCAAGATTTCACATACTAAGGTAACGTGTAAGACACTGACAGTGCAACATTGAGTGTGAGTACCTTCTGGATCAAAACAGCTAATCCAAATCAATTTCAGAAACCACATTAAGGTCACTCTGGATACAAATTAACCATGAAAGATCAAAGAAATAACGGTTGTTATTGCCAATAAGTCCATATAACACCATTCCTGACTATAGAATTAAAATAAGCATCAATATCAACAAGACAAAGCCAAATCGCCTAGCTACTCACATGTTGGTCCATCTGCAAATTTTCTTCCTCCAGGGTCTTGTTTGAGCGGTCTAACAATGCAGTCTTCTTCTTATTAAAGTAGTCCCAAATATTAACCTGCCATTTCATGCAAAACAAGACATTTGGGAAAAGCAATTAACAGACAACCTTTAATTAGGTAAATATCAAAGAGGGTGTAGGGACATAATTAACAACTAGTAGGATGGCAAAAGACAGAGATCGAGGTGCTTGAGATCAAACATATAAAACTGTACGTGTGCACCTGTGAGAGAGAGAGAGAGAGAGAGAGAGAGAGAGAGAGAGAGAGCAACTATATACCTTTGCCATATCCACTTTTCTGAGTATGCATACCTTCTCATATAGGTCATGTGTAGAAGCCTGAAACACAGAAAACCAATTAGACCTTGCATGTCTAAACTAATTTTCATTCTTAAGGAAGGTAGGTCAGACCGAATGGGGAAAAATAACTTCCCTAAGAAAATAAAATTTCAGACCAAAGAAATATGTTAAGCAATACCTTTCTGCTCATTCTTATAATTGATTGGCTGTTATCTCTCGAATCAATCAACTTTAGACAAAGCAAATAAACCTCCACACTATAACTCTTGTTATGATAACCTTGCAAAATCATCTTTCTAGGTAAAGCAGGCCCTCCTTTATACCTATAAGATAGAAGAGAAAAAAGTGAGAAGCTTCCAGTGGTGCTTAACAGTTGAATATATCCTTAATGTGTACATCGACCAAAACAACAATTTAAAAAGTAACCATGCCCCTTAAACATTTTGGGGAACAAGACTTAAGAATGTATTCTTTGAGGCAAGCATGTACAAGTGACGAGTACAAGGACTAAGTATAAAGCTAGAAAGAGCCACAGATGCTTTCAAACAAACAATGATGATCATCGAACAGGGATCACTAACCGAACCATCACATTAAATAGAAAATCCACAAATGGAAATCAATCAAATAGTAGAAACCCACTGTTTTGTTGCTCATATCTATTTGTTGCTTCTTTCTGTTTTCTACTTTTAGATACCTAGTACCAATACTCGTTTGAAGATGAAATGCCTATAAAAATGACAAATCACGTTCGGAAGATTAATGGTAGCAAAAGCCATTGCAATTGCTGTTTTATGCATTCTACACATCGATGTTGTTATCAATAAACTAGCGAAAGAGAAAAAAAATAAATCAGACAATTAGATTATGATTCAGAGTTCACGGGCATAGAATGAGAATTTGTTTATTTGCAGCAAGTTCAGGGTGTACTTGAACAATAATTCAACAGAAAATGAGATACTTAGTTTCGTGTCATTAAATTAGAGATAGGAAAAAGAGAGATCCTTGATTTCAGTATGCTATACTCATCTTAAATTAAAAGCATGCTAGGACAAAACAGAAAAGGGGCAAAACGGTGTATAATAGACTTCAACTTTGCAAGGTTGCAAATCAATGCCAAGAGAAGGAAGATAAATTCTGGAATCAATTGTGTATCTATATGAAGAAATAATTAATACAAGATCCACCTAGAGGGCAACTAATTTAAACAGAAGAACACATATTGCAGGTCTAGGGAGGACCAAATAGTGGCAGCCTATTGAAACTATATTTTAAGTTAACTGGTTGGTGTACTCAAGCCTTCTCAGGATCATATGAGACACTGACCGGTGTCATTTTATATTTTCTTCTTAAAATACAAGAGCTTTATTTAGAGACAGACAAGCCGAGAATTGCTCGACAGAGCAGACAAAGTTCGTGAAACTAAATCTACCAATCCCAAAGAAACTCTGCTATTCTTACAAAAAGGCTTATTCAAGATAATTATATTAGAACACGACTACAATCTAGTAATCTAAGTTCAGCGATACTTATACTTCACTCTATACATCCAAAATTCATTCTTTAACTGATCCACTCAAAGGACGAAGTTAATGACATGCAAACATCCAAAGAGAATAATGCCATTAGATCCCTTAACAGAAGGTTTAGCACAAATAATTTATGAATATGAATAGAAATTTCATCAATTTTCAATAGTAATCTAAGATCATGCACTGTCCATCAATATTTCTACATATCCTCCACCTTATGTCATAAGATCTCCAGCAACATTCAAAGTACAAAATAATGTATCATGATGTAGCAAATGGAACCTATATCTCACACAAAATTGTTTAGATGACAAGGTCATTACCAACCAAAGAGCTTTCCCCAAACTTGTTGAGGAACCAAAACATAGTCCCTCTCCTCTTCCAGCATTCTACGAAGCTCTAAATGATCACCCTCACAATGCTCATCAGAAATTATGTCAGAATTATCAATAGGCCCAGGTCTCTCAGCCATTTCTGATGAAACCATTTTCAATCTCTGAGAATCCAAAGAAGGCTCATCTGCTAAGTACTGGTCACTATTTTGTCCAACATACTTCTGCCAACAACTATACCACCTACAAAAGGAAAATAAGAAAAAAAAATCATGGATCATCCGCATATAAAAAGGCAAGTCCACATCCACACTATCAATGGCACAACTTGGCATGATGATGCAACTGCTTGAACAGCACAATGGAAACCGTATGTTAGAAGGCGAAACACATGCTCATCTAACGTGCCACAAACCACCTTAATGGAAGTAGAACATAGGAATTAACTGCTAACAAAATAGGGAACCAATCCACAAGATCATGTTCACCTTCTCCTTGGGATTACAGAACTTCCACAAGAAGACAGGCAGCAAAAAGGCCTCAAGACAAAACCGGATGTCTTAATTTCAAGACAACCGCCACATCAGTGCAGCAACTATCTTCAACTTCTGTCAGATAGTATCCAGTGAGCAAATGAAACTCAATAAGAAAACCTAAGGTTCCGTGGAAAAGTTCCGCATCAGGCAATCTACTCTTTCAAGTAAAACCATCACTTCACAATCAACTTGGCTGCATCGCTTATGCAAAACACCTAACACTCGTACAAATCGATAATCAACAACCAAAGCCCGAGTAACAAACCACTTGCTGCAATTGTCGTGATATGAAGCATGATAAGAACCAGGATTTGAGACGAAATGCACCGACAATGGCAACAAGCATTAATACCTAATAGAAACGACGTAGTAAACGTTGCCTTCTTCCGGATTGGCCTCCGATTTGAAGGTTAACTCCTCAACGACGCGCTTCTCTTCATCCGGAGGAACCGGTAAGCAACTCGCCCCATTGTCCATCATGAAACCAGTATCGGAAATCGTCATAACCGACACCTACCAACAACACCTACGAGAAAAAAAAAATCTAAAGAGGAAGAAAACAACCAATCAAACTTCTGCTTTGAATAACCTACGATCCCCCAACGCGTTCACATCGCTCAAGCAAATCGAAGACGCGCTGGAGCCAATGGAATGCGATCGAGAGGATCAGAGATCACGCGAGGCAGGTCGTCGACGAGTAAAGCCGGATCGAATCAAAATTGAAGCGAAGAGGAAGGAACCCTAGACTGAAGGAAGAAGCAACAATGATCCGCCAGAGAGAGACGTCTCACCTTCTCTTTCAACGATCGTCTTCTCCGTCGCCCTCCTGAATTATATGACTCACTTTTCGCTCTCTACTTTTTTTCTTCTAGACTGCTCGTGGGTGTCTGCCCTCCTTTCGCTTCGACGGCTTCGTATGCGCCACGCCACAGAAAATTAACCCAAAACTTAAGAAAGAAGGGAAATCGACGAAAAAGTAGTAATAATAATAATAAAAATCGAAATCAAATTGCTCTCTATACCTACCAAACTTTACTAATGACTCGCTCGATTACTTACTCCGACTCCGACTCCAACATATGACTTTCGAACCTTGAACGGAACCCCACAAAAAAGTTGCAAAAGGAAAAAAAAAAAAGGAGAAAACCTACAAACAATAATTTTTTTTTACAAACAAGAAAATGTCTGGTAGAAATTGTTATATTTTTTTTTTTGTGAAAAGATAACACTGATATTCCCCGAACTTTGTCCCAAAGCACACTTGTAATTTGTCAGAAGTGGTGCTTGAAATATTCTTAGAGTTTGATGTAGCCCTTCTTGTTTGATATAATAAGAAAGAAAGTCGAAAAAACTTCAAATAAAAGCTTGAAGTGTTTTCTTTTTCTCAAATAAGGCTTTGGAGTAGATCGTATTTCAAAGGACCTGAAGTGCTCAAATCACTTCAAAGAAAGGCCAAGCCAAAGGATATTTTTGTCCTTTACTTTCTTTTTTTTTTTTTGCTATTTTTCTCTTTTCATTTCATGTTCTTTTCTTTTTTTTTTTTTTTACTCTCCTCTCCTCTCTCCCAGCCATTATCAGCCTCATGCGAGGGCCACTCTCGCCTACGTCAGGCAAGGAAAACCCTCGCCCCTCACTTGAAGTCGGTAATGGCCGAGAGAGGGGAGGGGAGAGGAAAAAGGAAAAATCAAAATGAACACAAAAAAATTAAAAAAGTAAATTATGAAAATTCCATTCGAGCACACTTTTCTTTAAAATGATTTGAGCATGTTAAGCTCTTATTTCAAATTCTTATTTGAGAAAATAGAGGCACTTCAAGCATTTATTTGATATTTTTTCCAAGAAAGTTGCCACATGCATCTCAACTATTGTGAGATGTGCAATTTAGTCCATTAACTTTGCATAACAAGATCAAATTAATCCTTTGAAACTATCCACAAGTTTTTTTTAATAATTACACTATTCCACAGTTTTTTTTTTCATTTTAATACATATCCTAGGTAAAAAACAATTCTATCTTTTTAGTATATGATTAGTTATTGGCATTCATAAAAATTACAACAGTTTCATTTAATTACATTTCGTCTCATCTCATGATCTCCATAATAGTAAAATTAAAACCCTTTAGAATCGTAATAGGTTATTATTCTTGCTATTTTAAATATTTTAATATGGAAATATATTAATTTACCTGTAGACACTCGTATTTATATTAGTATTATTCTTGTTCCTCATTATTTAGAGGAAAAATATTTTTGAGTTTTTGTGTTTTGTGCTTTCTTCATTAAATTTTATACTTGTAAGCTTTTGTATTTTCAAGCTCTACAGGTAAGGATCCACAATAAAACATAGAGACTTAAATAAAATTAATTAAAAAAATGCGTTACTAAAAAAATGCGTTTCTTCATTAAGTTTTGAAAAACTTATGTATTATATGTATAAAAGCGTTACTATGTATAATTATGGGGGAAGTTTGGCAATTAGTGTGTCTCATTTATATATTTATTTAAGGTTAATACCATGAAAAACATCAAATCAATACATCTGTGATAATTTTATCCCAAACTAATTTTTTTACTACCACAATTTTCAAATTTGTATGTTTATGACAAATTTACCCTCCGTTAGTTTTTGTTAAAATTTACTGTCAAATTGTTGAGTTGAATGACAAATAGCAATTTTTTTTGTAAACGACACATGAAAGTTAATAAGTATACTAATTTGAGATTTTGCCCTCTGTTTGTCACATGTACTAATTTAAGATTTTTCGTGGTATTACTTTAATTTAACGGGAACTATCAGAAAAAAAAATTGTTAGAAGTCTATCAATTTCGGGTTTTTCATGATTGAAAATATTTTTTGAGATAAATTTGCCGCAACTGATACTCTCCTTGAACTTCTGAAACTAATCGACGGTATGCAGCCAAAAGTTCATCCTCGGGTTTGGGAGACAATAAACAGGCCATCCCAGCTCAGAGAGAAGAAATGAAAGCACAAGTTGGCTTCCTCCCACAAGCATCCTCATGTGCAAGAGACATTGTGATATCCAACGGTAAAAACATGGTCTTGAAACCCACTCCGGGCGTTCGTCAGTCAACCGTCATATATGGCACCTCCGATGACAATTTCCTTTAAGTTGGCCCAGCTAATTTTCAAAAAGAAATTTGTATCTATGATCATAGTAACCTGCAGGAACACGGTTCCATTCCAAGATTTAAGAAACAAAGTGAAAAATACAATCCCATGAGGAACAAGAGACAAATAACATTCACCACAAACCACAATGACAGGAATTACTGAAGCCGGTACACCGTACAAAGTAACATCTAGTCCAAGATGAAGTTTCCTGAAAACCATCCTAACAAGTATTCTTGCTCAGCGAGTCATTCTTAAAGTCACCTTCTCCCACAAGGCCGGAAAAGTGATCCCTCAGCTAACATAACCCTCCACACAAAATACCCTCGGAAGAAATAAAAGAAATGTTTTGGTAAAACAGGGAAAAAAGAAGAAGAAAAAAGCAACAGCTATATGTACAATGGCGATACAAATTTTCAATCCAGACCTCAAACTAGCATCTAGCTGACGAGGAAAGTTGAATCTCCTGTAAAATATACAGAGGTTACATCTAACTCAGAGATCATCAACTAATGTTGTCTACTTTGCATCCTACGGTCCAAATAGTAAAGCAAGAATCTGAGAGAACTGGAGAACGCCGAAGGCAGCTGCACATACAAACCAGAGGGAGGCTGAGGTCGCAAATAACCACAGAGAACCATCATAGTTTTACATGTTTTGAATCTCGTCCGAGCTACTAGAGGCATCACTTCCAACTGGCCCTCTTCCACCTCCCTGAATCTCATCCTCGCTGAAAATGCTATCCTCACTTGAATTAGACAGGGTCTCCTCATCATCATCGTCATCCTCGATTACCAATCCTGTCTTCCGTCGGTTCCTCAAATCCTTCACTCCTCTCCCTTGGAGAGCTAGACGTCTGCGTTTTCTTGCATTTCGCTTGCCCTTAGGGAACTCTTCCCGCTGGGACTCAAGACTTCTGCTTTCTACTTCCTTCTTAGTACCATGGGCTCCATCTTCATTGTCCTCTGATTCTTCAGCATCGATTTTCCTCCTTTTCCTGCTTAAGCTGGTCTGCAACACATCAACAAGCCCTTTAATTAACATGGCTAATAGAATAAGCAGCAATGCTCATGGGCACATATTTGGCATCTAGTGTCCAAGTTGAAATCAGCAGTCTCCACAATGATTCTCTCTAGTCAACCCCACAGTGGTTTGGTGAGGTTAATTGACCCTGGATAAGCCTTTCTGAACATATAAGAAAACAAATTGGGAGAGAAACGAAAGCTTTTAAAGATTATTAAAAGAAATTACTTCATGGTATAATCAAAGTGGTACCAAAAGTTCAATAACATTACACCATATACTTCAATTTGACTCATGGAACAAAATCTTTTCAAGCTGCCAAACAGAGTCAACAGACGGGACAACAGCAGAATGTAAGTACCAATTTTTTTTCCATACCTTTGGACCCCGGTCAATCAACTGAGCCCACTCTTGCCGGTTTCTTAAGCAATCAAGAACAGCCTGTGAATGACTTGAATACGCATAACGCTCTCCATTGTGCTTCCTCAAATTATGCCAGTGCTGAAAGAGGAGGATGACAAGGACATTGAGAATAAAAAAAAGACAGCCGTCATCAGTGAACAACATTTTTTGTAAAATAAAAGTACCGGTAATACTGCATTGCAAAGCTCCTCGTAGGTCATTCGCATGCCTTTGCTCATGATCTCATTTATTAATCCTGCAAATTATCCAGGGATCAAGCAAGCACAAGTCAGTAAAAAGTTCGAAGAAATAAATAATTTAAATAAATAGCGTTTGATTTGATCAGGTCCTGCAACAATAACACCAAAAAATATTTCTTAGGAGTTCATACCTGGTAATGTCTGATGAGCCAGCCCCCCTACTGTGCCTGTATCATCGTCTGAGTTGTTTAACGGAGTATTATGTGTGGATGAAACCTTATTATCATTGGCCTCATTGGAAGAAGAAGGACCGCTGCTTGTACTCATGGTCAAAGCAGGAATATTCTTCTTAAGGGGACGCAGAGATCCATTCATTTCCCTCTTGGAGGCATCTCCTTTGTGCACTGCTTCTCGTCTCCCTTGATCAGGAGATGCCACTCTGTCAGTCCTTTTAACTTCATCATCATACTCGGAAGAACTGCGCAATATATCTTTGGATCCATCCTTGCCTTTTCTTCGAGGAATCTACACAAAATATTTCGAAGTGTAGATGAAGCTCACTAAAGACCTTAATTTCAGATACTCAAGTAAGCAGGATTTAAATAAAGAAAAAAAATGAAGCAGAATAATCAAGCCATACCAAATTGTGATCTTTTGTGCCAGAACTAGATGTTCGCTTTATCAGTATACTAGTAGCAGCTTGAGAAGCTAGTTGAGGGAAACTGCCAGCATGGCGCACTCGTGGTACTCTAGGCACTCTAGGAGAACTATTGAGTTCTTGATGCAAAAGTAGAGCGAGCTACGAGAGAAGTTGACAAGATTGAGTAAATCAACTTGAGTTAAAAAAAGGGAAAAGAAAAATTAAAGGAACAGTACACATACCTCTTCATCGCTCAGTGTAGAAGGATTAGGAATCAGAGGTACTTGCCCTTGTGTGCTATGATTCACCTTAGAAGATGGAGGAAAATTTGTATGGCTGGACTTTCCACTTTTCTGTGGTAACCCTGATCCTGTAGCCTTGTTTTGTGAATGGGTAGCAGAGTGATTTTGCAAAGTGCCTGGAGATTCACCAGTTCCTGAAGAAACTGCTACATTATGGGAAGAAGATGATTTAGACGAGGGGAAGGTGTGATCTTTTGAATCTGAGGCAGTCCGCTTGGAGCCAGAAGCTTGGAAAACCTTACTTGAATGTGATGCTTTCAAAGAAGCACCTGAGGGTGATGTCGAACAGAATTTTGCTGTCTTCCACACCAGGTCATGCCCACTCTTCTCAGTTAAAACATCAGCTGAAGCCTGCTCTTTCTTGGAAGCAGGATCAGACTCCCCTGCTGTTCGTTGCTTCACAATTGGATTAAGATGCTGAGCATCTGAAGCTTTCGACTTCTCCGAGCTGGATGATTTCTGGATAGGCAGAGAGGACGGTGTGGAAGATGCTTCGCCAACAGGGACCACTACTTTCTGGGCAGATGGCGCTATAGGTAATTCACTTCCACTAGACTTTGATGGCTCTTCAGGAGACACCAAAGCAGCTTTAGATTCTGCAGAACTTTTCTGCCTTCCAATAGGATCCTCAGATGCTACTGCTTCCTGTTTGAGTTCACGTACATCACCAGATAACTCCTGACCAGCATGGCCACGACTCTCACAGACGGCTTCTGCATCACGGACAGTGCCTAATGACTTTTTGTCAGTGCATTGTGAACTGTTAACCTCCATGTCATTTGCTTTGAAATTTTCAGATGTCTGGGTATTAGATACTCCAGGGCATCTAGCATCATCAGATGGCAATGCCACAGAGTTCTTGTCAGCAAGAGGAGAAGACTGAATTTGCAACATCCCTTTACAAGTATCATCATCTACTTCTTTTTTCACATTGCAAGAGAAACCCATGGATCTGTTGCTGTTGATATCAGATGGATTTTGTTTATCTTTTGCTTCTGGAGCTGCCTGAGCTACATCTTCCCCTGGATGCACCGAAACCTTTATGGTGGAGCTAGCATCCGGATTATTTATTATCCCATTCTCTTCCTATTATCAGCATAAGGGAAAATGAGGCCAAATAATCAAGTCGAGAAGAAGAGTACATCTATGGATGCAACCATATTCCCAGACTCTGGATGCCTATAACAATTTCAAATTGTTTATTTTTTTTCAGGGGTAACATGAGCACCAATGTGATGCAGCCAATTTAACACCGTATGAAAAATGTAACCCTCCTAATTGATTGCTTAACAAGGGAACACTAGCAATGGGAGCATCTTTACCACATATAATTTTATCAAAATTACAACCAATCACAAATTCCAATATCTGCCAAATGTTATTCATTAGGCAAATTTCTGCCCAATAACTTTGATTCCCAATTTCATATAATTTTATCAAAATTATGTGTCACAATTCCTTCTGCCAATGTTATTCATTAGGCAAATTTTAACTCAAGTTGATTTACTCAATCTTGTCAACTTCTCTGTAGCTCGCTCTACTTTGCATCAAGAACTCAATAGTTCTCCTAGAGTGCCTAGAGTACCACGAGTGCGCCATGCTGGCAGTTTCCCTCAACTAGCTTCTCAAGCTGCTACTAGTATACTGATAAAGCGAACATCTAGTTCTGGCACAAAAAGATCACAATTTGGTATGGCTTGATTATTCTGCTTCATTTTTTTTCTTTATTTAAATTCTGCTTACTTGAGTATCTGAAATTAAGGTCTTTAGTGAGCTTCATCTACACTTCGAAATATTTTGTGTAGATTCCTCGAAGAAAAGGCAAGGATGGATCCAAAGATATATTGCGCAGTTCTTCCGAGTATGATGATGAAGTTAAAAGGACTGACAGAGTGGCATCTCCTGATCAAGGGAGACGAGAAGCAGTGCACAAAGGAGATGCCTCCAAGAGGGAAATGAATGGATCTCTGCGTCCCCTTAAGAAGAATATTCCTGCTTTGACCATGAGTACAAGCAGCGGTCCTTCTTCTTCCAATGAGGCCAATGATAATAAGGTTTCATCCACACATAATACTCCGTTAAACAACTCAGACGATGATACAGGCACAGTAGGGGGCTGGGCTCATCAGACATTACCAGGTATGAACTCCTAAGAAAAATTTTTTGGTGTTATTGTTGCAGGACCTGATCAAATCAAACGCTATTTATTTAAATTATTTATTTCTTCGAACTTTTTACTGACTTGTGCTTGCTTGATCCCTGGATAATTTGCAGGATTAATAAATGAGATCATGAGCAAAGGCATGCGAATGACCTACGAGGAGCTTTGCAATGCAGTATTACCGGTACTTTTATTTTACAAAAAATGTTGTTCACTGATGACGGCTGTCTTTTTTTTATTCTCAATGTCCTTGTCATCCTCCTCTTTCAGCACTGGCATAATTTGAGGAAGCACAATGGAGAGCGTTATGCGTATTCAAGTCATTCACAGGCTGTTCTTGATTGCTTAAGAAACGGCAAGAGTGGGCTCAGTTGATTGACCGGGGTCCAAAGGTATGGAAAAAAAATTGGTACTTACATTCTGCTGTTGTCCCGTCTGTTGACTCTGTTTGGCAGCTTGAAAAGATTTTGTTCCATGAGTCAAATTGAAGTATATGGTGTAATGTTATTGAACTTTTGGTACCACTTTGATTATACCATGAAGTAATTTCTTTTAATAATCTTTAAAAGCTTTCGTTTCTCTCCCAATTTGTTTTCTTATATGTTCAGAAAGGCTTATCCAGGGTCAATTAACCTCACCAAACCACTGTGGGGTTGACTAGAGAGAATCATTGTGGAGACTGCTGATTTCAACTTGGACACTAGATGCCAAATATGTGCCCATGAGCATTGCTGCTTATTCTATTAGCCATGTTAATTAAAGGGCTTGTTGATGTGTTGCAGACCAGCTTAAGCAGGAAAAGGAGGAAAATCGATGCTGAAGAATCAGAGGACAATGAAGATGGAGCCCATGGTACTAAGAAGGAAGTAGAAAGCAGAAGTCTTGAGTCCCAGCGGGAAGAGTTCCCTAAGGGCAAGCGAAATGCAAGAAAACGCAGACGTCTAGCTCTCCAGGGAGAGGAGTGAAGGATTTGAGGAACCGACGGAAGACAGGATTGGTAATCGAGGATGACGATGATGATGAGGAGACCCTGTCTAATTCAAGTGAGGATAGCATTTTCAGCGAGGATGAGATTCAGGGAGGTGGAAGAGGGCCAGTTGGAAGTGATGCCTCTAGTAGCTCGGACGAGATTCAAAACATGTAAAACTATGATGGTTCTCTGTGGTTATTTGCGACCTCAGCCTCCCTCTGGTTTGTATGTGCAGCTGCCTTCGGCGTTCTCCAGTTCTCTCAGATTCTTGCTTTACTATTTGGACCGTAGGATGCAAAGTAGACAACATTAGTTGATGATCTCTGAGTTAGATGTAACCTCTGTATATTTTACAGGAGATTCAACTTTCCTCGTCAGCTAGATGCTAGTTTGAGGTCTGGATTGAAAATTTGTATCGCCATTGTACATATAGCTGTTGCTTTTTTCTTCTTCTTTTTTCCTGTTTTACCAAAACATTTCTTTTATTTCTTCCGAGGGTATTTTGTGTGGAGGGTTATGTTAGCTGAGGGATCACTTTTCCGGCCTTGTGGGAGAAGGTGACTTTAAGAATGACTCGCTGAGCAAGAATACTTGTTAGGATGGTTTTCAGGAAACTTCATCTTGGACTAGATGTTACTTTGTACGGTGTACCGGCTTCAGTAATTCCTGTCATTGTGGTTTGTGGTGAATGTTATTTGTCTCTTGTTCCTCATGGGATTGTATTTTTCACTTTGTTTCTTAAATCTTGGATTGGAACCGTGTTCCTGCAGGTTACTATGATCATAGATACAAATTTCTTTTTGAAAATTAGCTGGGCCAACTTAAAGGAAATTGTCATCGGAGGTGCCATATATGACGGTTGACTGACGAACGCCCGGAGTGGGTTTCAAGACCATGTTTTTACCGTTGGATATCACAATGTCTCTTGCACATGAGGATGCTTGTGGGAGGAAGCCAACTTGTGCTTTCATTTCTTCTCTCTGAGCTGGGATGGCCTGTTTATTGTCTCCCAAACCCGAGGATGAACTTTTGGCTGCATACCGTGGATTAGTTTCAGAAGTTCAAGGAGAGTATCAGTTGCGGCAAATTTATCTCAAAAAATATTTTCAATCATGAAAAACCCGAAATTGATAGACTTCTAACAATTTTTTTTTCTGATAGTTCCCGTTAAATTGAAGTAATACCACGAAAATCTTAAATTAGTACATGTGACAAACAGAGGGCAAAATCTCAAATTAGTATACTTATTAACTTTCATGTGTCGTTTACAAAAAAAATTGCTATTTGTCATTCAACTCAACAATTTGACAGTAAATTTTAACAAAAACTAACGGAGGGTAAATTTGTCATAAACATACAAATTGAAAATTGTGGTAGTAAAAAAATTAGTTTGGGATAAAATTATCACAGATGTATTGATTTGATGTTTTTCATGGTATTAACCTTAAATAAATATATAAATGAGACACACTAATTGCCAAACTTCCCCCATAATTATACATAGTAACGCTTTTATACATATAATACATAAGTTTTTCAAAACTTAATGAAGAAACGCATTTTTTTAGTAACGCATTTTTTTAATTAATTTTATTTAAGTCTCTATGTTTTATTGTGGATCCTTACCTGTAGAGCTTGAAAATACAAAAGCTTACAAGTATAAAATTTAATGAAGAAAGCACAAAACACAAAAACTCAAAAATATTTTTCCTCTAAATAATGAGGAACAAGAATAATACTAATATAAATACGAGTGTCTACAGGTAAATTAATATATTTCATATTAAAATATTTAAAATAGCAAGAATAATAACCTATTACGATTCTAAAGGGTTTTAATTTTACTATTATGGAGATCATGAGATGAGACGAAATGTAATTAAATGAAACTGTCGTAATTTTTATGAATGCCAATAACTAATCATATACTAAAAAGATAGAATTGTTTTTTACCTAGGATATGTATTAAAATGAAAAAAAAAACTGTGGAATAGTGTAATTATTAAAAAAAACTTGTGGATAGTTTCAAAGGATTAATTTGATCTTGTTATGCAAAGTTAATGGACTAAATTGCACATCTCACAATAGTTGAGATGCATGTGGCAACTTTCTTGGAAAAAATATCAAATAAATGCTTGAAGTGCCTCTATTTTCTCAAAAGATTTGAAATAGATCTTATTTGAAATAAGAGCTTAACATGCTCAAATCATTTTAAAGAAAAGTGTGCTCGAATGGAATTTTCATAATTTACTTTTTTAATTTTTTTCTGTTCATTTTGATTTTTCCTTTTTCCTCTCCCCTCCCCTCTCTCGGCCATTACCGACTTCAAGTGAGGGGCGAGGGTTTTCCTTGCCTGACGTAGGCGAGAGTGGCCCTCGCATGAGGCTGATAATGGCTGGGAGAGAGGAGAGGAGAGTAAAAAAAAAAAAAAAAAGAAAAGAACATGAAATGAAAAGAGAAAAATAGCAAAAAAAAAAAAAAGAAAGTAAAGGACAAAAATATCCTTTGGCTTGGCCTTTCTTCAGGTCCTTTGAAATAAGATCTACTCCAAAGCCTTATTTGAGAAAAAGAAAACACTTCAAGCTTTTATTTGAAGTTTTTTCGACTTTCTTTCTTATTATATCAAACAAGAAGGGCTACATCAAACTCTAAGAATATTTCAAGCACCACTTCTGACAAATTACAAGTGTGCTTTGGGACAAAGTTCGGGGAATATCAGTGTTATTTTTTCACAAAAAAAAAAATATAACAATTTCTACCAGACATTTTCTTGTTTGTAAAAAAAATTATTGTTTGTAGGTTTCTCCTTCTTTTTTTTTTTTTTCCTTTTGCAAATCTTCCTTTGTGGAGGGGTCGGAGTCAAGTTCGA
>JAGVVM010006013.1:0-22450 GCA_019149425.1 Psidium friedrichsthalianum
CCCCCCTCCCCCCCCCTCCCCCCCTGATTGCTTAGCGAAACAAACAGAAGAAGGTAAACGCTTTTATTCCTATCAGCTCAGGGGAAAAATCGTCGGCTTTGCACGAGAGGGGGAAGCAGGAGAGGGATATTTTTTGGTGTTTGTCCAGTAAAGATTTAAGAGAGATGAAGATTGAGGATTATCTAGAATAAGATGAAAACGTCGGCTTAGACTGGATTTTGGGTTAGAAAGGAGAAAAGAAGAATCTATATTAGAAAACCACACATTAACTTGTTTGGATTATGAAACCAAAGTCGATGAAACTAGTTGATTGGGAATGGCTTGATAGATAAGCGAATGGGGTTATTCGATTGACGTTAGCTCGTAACACTGTGTTTAATATCGTGAAAGAGAACACCACTACGATTGATTTGGATGAAAGAATGAATGATTGGATATGTATAAGAAACCCTTTAGAGATCAATAAGGTTTTATTATGCAACGTCTGTTTAATTTAAAGATGGGTGAGGGTGTGTCGGCTACTAATCATATTAATGAATTAATGTGATGTTAGGCAATTGAGTTTAGTTTGAGATTGACTTTAAAGATGAGTATGTGATTTGATTCTATTATCTTCATTGCCTAATAGTTAGAATGCTACTGTTATTGTTGTTAGTAATTCCTCTAGGCCAACAAGTTTGACGTATGATGGAATTCGAGACTTAATCTAAATGAGGAATCCATAGAAGAAAATCAATGAATTTGTATCTACTACTTTAGTACATGAAAATAGAGAAAAAAAAAAAAACTTGTATTTGTATTAGCAGAAGTAGTACAAACCATAAATAGATGTAGTCAATATAGGATTGGTGCTGTCTATTGGAAGTTGTGGTAAGATGGGACACCTTAGAAGGGATTGCTTAAAAGCCGAAGAATGAGAAGGCTAAGGGAACTAGAGTTGAGTCTGCAAATGATGTTGTAGCTATAGCTAATAGTAATTTGGATAGTGCTAATTATGTCTTGTTTGTCACTGATGATTTGGTATTGACGAATATATTATGGATTCTGGTTGTTCATTTCATGGTACACTAAACAGGAATGATTTTCTTCTCAATGCATGAATAGTAGTAAAGTGCAGTTGGAGAACAACGCTAAATTTGATGTTGTAGGTGTTGGTAATGCTAGTATCATAATGCATTATGATATTGTGAGGATATTAACTGAAGTGAGGCATGTTTCAAAGTTGAAGAAAATTTTAATTTCTTTGAGTGCCCTGAATTCAGTTGGGTTTTGGTATCTTTTAGAATGCAGAGTTCTGAAATTTATTCGAGGTACCTTAGTGATAATGAAAAGAAATCAAGTACAATGGCCTGTATGAGTTTCAAGGTAAGATAGTGACGGATTTCTCTGCGGAGATATCGAATGCATTGTTAACACCTAAATTTTGATAATCATTTATGCATAAAATAAATCTAGCGACCATCCATGGTGTGATGACCTGATTTTTTTGGCAACCAAATTAACTGGTGGAATAATAATTGTCGAGCTTTGATTATGGAAAATGTAAAACTTCTTGGGGATTTATTGAATTTGGTATGGTGGAATATGTGAACTTTATGATGTAGTCGGGCGCGACATTTACTAGACAGACCGTTGGTATTTATTTGAACGAATAGTTTTGATCAGCCTCATGCACCACCTACACCCTTTATTTAAGCCCCCAACCTTCTCTCTCCTCTCACATTCTTTCCCTTCTTCTTTGTGGACAAGCCTCCCCTCTCTCTCTCTCTCTCTCTCTCTCTCTCTCTCTCTCTCTCTCTCTCTCTCTCTGATTCAACACACATAAATGAGAAATCATCTATTTGAGCTCATCTAAAATGTGAAAGCTGAGCTCCATTTTTTTTTTCTGTGCGACCAGAAGAATGAGGGAACTTAGATCTGAGGGTTGATTGTCAAAGAAATGGCTGGATTTTCATGGAATTGAGCTGGATAGAAGCTGGTCGTCAGTGGAGACAAGTTCGTCGGTGTCGATTCAAGCCCTGTTTGCTTCGAGCGACGATCATAGGCAAGCAAACCTCTATCCTCACTACTAGCTTGTTCATTTGCAGATAGTTTTCGCATGGATCGTCAACCTTTGAAAAATGGGTATGAACAGGTAAAGATTGTCTTGCATGAGCTAGAATGTGAATGTGATTGTACGATCCATTGCTTGTCATGCATGAGCTAGAAATATGAGCATGATTGCATGATCCATTGCTTGAATTTAAGACTATAGATTGTGATTAAAACTATCTATGATGATGGAATGTGTGCATTTCATCGAATTGAGCTTTAATTGATGTCGCCTAGCTAGAGGGGTTTAGCTAAATGGCCTCAAGTGCATGTGGTGTGTGGCTCAATGGTCTAAGGTGTTCGGGGAGTCTTGTGGCTTTGTCTACGGATGTGTATGCATGCTTGAATTGGCATAGAATGGTGCGGTGGTGCTCGACTAAGAGGCCTAGTGAGTGTGTGTGTTTGTGTGGTTCGTCTGTGGTCATGGTCACGCGTCTAATGTTCGGTCGAGTGGTCTAGAGCATGCATGGTGTCGTGTGGTTCATTAATTGTCATCATTGGTGCGAAATTGAAGTGGGACTTTGTGAAGGGTAATTTAGCCGTGTGGTGTCGTTAGGGAAGAAAGAGATGTAAGTACAATTCAATGGGTGATTGATATCTTAGAGGTCAGGGTGAGTGGAATTACTGCATTGATCATCTAGGTTGTGGTTAGATTATAGAAAATTGTGATGAGTCTGACGAAGGAAAATTCAACTAAATGAGTTGGAGAAAGAATTCGTGAGGTTTGGTACTTGAACAAGGTAGATTTGGGAGTTATTATTTGGTCGTGGGTATGCTTGGAATTTGAATGGGTTTGTCTAGTGAGTTGTGAGATTAACGTGGCCTAGAGTTGGAGTCAAATAGTATACAGTCTTGAGCTATAAGGGTATGCTCAATCTAGTTTTGTGACCCCTTTGTGATTATGCTTTGTGGTGTTCTTCTTGGCCCTTCGTTGTTTGCTTACTTTTTAAGATTATTTGATTAATTGGATGAAGGAACGAATGGTTTAGTAGTCTGACTTGATGTTTTTTGCTGAGTTTCGACTCTCTCTTGTTGTTAAATCATTTTTCAAATCCCTAGGTTTTTGAGGCTAAGGATGATAGTGATGGTATTAGAGCATGACAAAGGAAATATTAAATAGCATTCAGGAGTAGATATTACCTTTTGAATCCTCCCAATGATTTCCATGGTCTTGTGTAATGGAAAGATAATGTAATTAAAAGGTATCTTATGTAAACTTAGATGTTCTTGTTGTGTGCGAATTATTGGGATTGTAAGATAAATTCAAGTTAATGAACCCTATGAGTAAGATCATACCCTCTAAGTGTTGTATCTGCCCTTTTAGAGTGCACTTAGAAGTGATTGTATGGCCGCTACTTGTTTTTGGTCCGCTAGGCTTCCTCATGCGCCCTACTATATAAGTAATAGCTAATTAAATCAGACCTTGATTACTTAGAAGGGATGGCGCCCTAGGACATTATATTACGTCCATGATAGGTGTGTTACATAGATCGGTGCACTCATGAGAAACCATTTGCGAGGTCCCCACAAGGAGGTGCCTTTTTTGAAAGGCAGTCTTGTTACCTATAAAAGAAATTACATAACTTCTAAGGGAATCAAGATAATTAAATAGAAACATACATAAGCAACATACATTCCCTCCTCCCCCCGCTTCTCTCTCTCTCTCTCTCTCTCTCTCTCTCTCTCTCTCTCTCAAATAGACAAACACACTAAAGGCAATACATTGTCATTTATAATTGATCGGCATTTATGTTGTGGAACTTTAATATTTTCCTTTATGATTATGCTAATACTATCATCTACTAATACTATCGTCGCGTTGTAGAATTGATCGAATTTCTTGATGAACTCTTCCAACATTGATCTTAGAGCCTTAGTTAGATTCTTGCCTTGTTTTTTCATTGAGTTTTTAGTTTGTTGTTTGATATGATCATTTGAAAAACGATTTTTTGAACCTTCTGCATAGTTGATATGAGGGTATTATTGTCTGAATGAAAGAAAATGAACTAGGTGATGAAGAGACACCTCTTAGGGTTGAAGATGACCATACTATTTAGCAATTTTCATTGAAATTTTATTTGGTGAAAATTATGTTTTGATCACATAGTGAGATAGATCTCATCAAGACAAGAAAAATGAGGGATGGTACGCCTCTGCGGGATGTTAGACATGCTTCTGCACGAGGTTAGAAGCCACTGGAGGTCAGTGACACGCCAAGTGCAGACACGCGCTGGTTCTACCCAACATGTGCACTGCACACTCTCACATACACGTCATACACATGTTCTTCCAGCGCTTACACAGCCTGCACAGTTCTTGTGACTTTGACGATGACATCATTGACCCAAACAAGGACTCGACCCGAGAACTCGTGGGACTGACCCAATCAAAGGGTCAGACCGAACGGTTGAACCGATCATGGAGTCGGATCAATTTAGCGTTCGGACCGACTTGCTCGACCAATCAGACTGGCTATTAAATCAGATTTCTCACAAAGCGTGTACTACACTCGCCTCGAGCTGTGGAGGCACGTGTATGCTTCGATTGGGGTGTTGTTGGTACCTTTGTGTTCATATGGAAATTCTTTACATTGTGGTATATTTATTTTACATGTTTTAAGCTTTTAAAGATATAAAAATGCTTATGAAAGCCTAAGTACACTTAATTTTTTAGTATTATTACATTTTTCCCCATATTTCCCTATGATTTTGGAAATACATAACATTGCTTACATGTAAGTGACCATTTACAGATAATGTATTGCATGATTCATAGATAGCATGTATAAGCTTTAACGTTCTTGGAATTTTGATGCAAAGCAAGATTGAACAATGGTAGGAGATCATTTTATCTTGTATCCCACATTGGATTATGATTGATGCAGGAATAATTCACATCATAATATGTCTCTATGATTATTAGAGAAAGTGATAATTAGATCATGTGTCTCTATTATCTTTTCTAGAGGGAGTTTGTAGGTTGGTAGAATTTGATGAAACTCTCACCTAGAACTTAAAGTTTGCGCAATTTGAATTAATCCATGATAGTGCGACAATCATAACATAGAAGCTGATTATGAACATAGTGAACTTTCATTTCAATGTCTTTTGTCGAATTATCATTGATTTAGGTTGCTTTTTGCCGCAAAAAAAAATGTATGTTAATGTAAATAATGTATTAGTATTTATTTTGCGCTTATTCTATCAATATATAGTTGTCATTAACTACAGTTTCGGCATCTAAGACCATTATGGCTGACCTCAACAAGGATGAGAAACTGAATGATGACAATTATGATATTTGGCATCAAAAGGTTCAGTACATCCTTGAAGAGCAGGAGTTTGTCGAGATTCTTAATCACATCATGGTTGAACTTAAGCAAGGAAATTCTACTCAACACAAAAGAGATCAAGAAGCTTATCAAACTTAGAAAAAGAAAAATAGCATTATTCGCATCACATTTCTGAGTTGTATACAAGATGATCTCATATGTGAGTTTGAAGGTTTTCACAACACTCTAGAAATTTGGGTATCCCTAAAAGATAAGTTTGGGGGTACATTTGCTACTAAATTGAGGAGGTCCACCATCAAATTTAACACATTTCAAAAGCGCTAAAGTCAATCTATGAGACAACATCTTCTGGAGATGTCAAACCTGATACAATAGCTCAAGGCAACAAGTCATATGCTAACTAGTAAATAGTGAGTTTGGGTTATTACTAGGTCTCTTCCTGAAAGTTGGGAGCCTATGAAAATTTACATGATGTATAATGAAAATATCATAACATTTGATGATATAGCGCATCATTCAGAATTAGAAGATGAACATCTAGAGGCTATGAGATCCTCTACACATGCTTAGGTTACCGAATCGGGTTTGTGTAAGGCTTCGAGCTTTAAGCACAAGAGGAACTATAAATTCATCAACAATGGGAAGGGGACTAGTTAGGTACCCAAGAAAGTGAAAACCATCTTATGCAAGAAGCATTGTGGAAAGACGGACAATAGTAAGATGAAATGCTACAAATGTTGCAAGTTGAGTCATTTTGCTTGTAAATGCACAGAGGCAAAAGAGATACCTAATTACTCAATTACTTTAAGTAATGCTTTTGTTTGTAACATTGTAATGCTAGCCAAATCACATCCTAAGTTAACTATCGGTACTGGAGAAACATCTCGTAAAATATTTTAATAATTTTCAAACTATCTTTTGGTATTTTATTTACCTTTGGTGTGCATCTATTTGATATAGATGGTTAAGGATCACGTTATAGCTATCGGGTAAAAATCGCATGAAGTCTGAAGCATTTTCATGAAAACATTCGTTAAGGACCATAAAAGATTTGGTCACCGATTGCTTGATATCGGAGCATGAAATATTAGGTCAAACAAGGTATATAAAGTCCATACGAGTTGATATTTAAGAAAGATCATTTGAAGTGACCAACACTTGATGGGAAAGGCCAATGGGAGGATTTATTTATTATCGGGAACAGTACACTGCTCTGTTAGAGTCCAGTAGAAAGCTGGAAGCATGGAACAATAGCTTATCACTTATTTTGGAAAAGCCCTGGAAAAAGCTACTACAACGTGAGGACAAGATGTCCTATCAACTTCCGATAGCTCTTTTGTTTCTACAAGAATGCTCAAATAGCTACAAAGTCGAGGCTTATAAAAAGGAGGAGATTATGAAAGCCAAGGAAAAACATGAGAGAGCAACACTGAACCGAACAGCTCTAAGATCTGAAAATTGCTCTAGAATTTGTTCTAATTGAAAAGCTTAATTGTTGAAAGGTCTTTTGATCACTTGTTGCCTTGTAATCATGCAAAATTAAGTGTACATCCCCGAGTAGTGAGGCTGTATCAAGGTAGTGTGATATATCATGTGAAAGATCAGCTTACATAATATTCATAACTTATGAAGCAGTTTATTAGTCCATTTCAACTGTTGACACCTAAATTTTGACTAACCTTTTAAATAATTTTTCATAAAAAAAGAACAAATTTTAATTCTTGCCAAAAATAATTAAATCATTTTTCATATTTATTTATGCATCTCATTCTGGTTGTGGCGGATGATATGAGCTTAAATTGATAGGCGATTGGACTAAGCATAGGAAAAATGTGTTGAAAATTTTATGAAGGCTTGGATTTAAAGAAATATTTTCTCAAGACTGAATTACAAATACTTAAGATTCCAAGGATTAGAATGTAAATATTTAAAACTTGAGGGACTATTTTGCAAATAACTAAAAAGGTGAGTTAGTGGAGAAATTAGAAAGGAAGGTGGAGAAAGAATGATGGAAAAAGAATGGAAGATTGAGAAGAGTTGATGGAGAAGGGAAGATGAAAAAGAGCTGAGAGAGAAAAGAAGATGGAAAAAAGTTGATGGAGGAGAGAAGATGAAGAAGAGTTAATGAAGAAAGAGAGATGGAGATGGAGAAAGGGAAATGGAGATAAAGAAAGGAAGATGGATAGAGAGAAGGTGAGTAATTAGAAAGGGAGATAGAAGAGAAGACTATAAAAAGAGGAAGAATGCTTTGAGAAGATGATCAAGAAGAAAATCCAAATGGGACCAAATGAGAGCATATTTTTAGAGGAAAGTTTTGGAGAGTGAAAGTTTGGAAGCTCGGTGCCACCATCGCCAATTCTTCCTTCATCGACACAAAACTGCATCCATCCTCGCCGTTGGAGTCGTGATCTGAGATCCTGATCAACAACGCAATACAAGGTTTGAATTTGGTAGTCAAATTCGCCAAATTAGATAATGATTCTAATTTTTAGAGTATCAGAAAATTTCGTTGCCTAAATTGATTGATTTGAATCCCAATTAAATCTTGTTGGATATATTATTCTATTGCCATGGTTAAAAATTACATCTTTTACAAATTCACATCATATAAATAATTGCACGTGTGATCTATCTTGCAAATATTTATGTTGAACCATATTTTTTTTGAAGAATACATCTCAAAAATGAAAATTTATGTTTTAAAAAAAAAATCATTCACGACATGCATTGCATATAGTTTAGTTCTTCACATTGTCATATAAACAAAAAACAAAAAAATTGCACCTTTAAACTAAAAGTGAAAATTTATCATAAGTGTCAAATTGAACATTTTTCATGAAATTGGTACCGAAAGGGCATTAATTGAAAAATTAATGTAACCAAGTCCTCGAACTTATTGATCTCTAGTTCATAGGAATAAAGTATTCCTTGCAATACTTTATTTAGGTGTCTAATTAATCTACCCAAAATGATTAGTGGCGGCTCCAAAAATTAAAATCTTTTGTCTAATGATCACTTGAATTATAAGTCCCAATTTGGTAGAAGTTGGGAGAGTTAATTAACTTGGTAATCCATTAACCTAAATTTGGAAAGCATGATTTTTCTTAGGTCGCGATAGCTTAGCGACTTCGCTAGGGAGTAACTTGAATTTTTTCAAAATCTAAGGAAGACTTAGGCAAAAAAAAAAAAATTTCATGGAAAATCACTAGATTTGACAAATTTTGATTGAATTCACATTCTTAGGTGTTAAATAATTTTGCAGAATGGGAGTTATAAAGGGGGAAGTTTGTGGCTAACCCCTTGTTTTGTAGGCTTGGTGTGTGGAAATTGTGGTTTAATTTTTGAACTATTAAAGTGATGCTTGCATTTAAATGATGTGCATGTGTTTACAGTATTTGCATTACACTCTACACAACCCGTGACCAGACCTGGGTCACACCAATAGTTTTAAGATGGTATTTAAATGATTCTTTAACCTTGGTGGTAAAGTTTTACTAAAGGTTATCCCATCTGGATCCCAAAAATTTTTCCAAAAAATGGCTCAAGGGTCATTCTCATGCACGTGAGGCTACGATGCATGAGCCCTGCCCTTGTCGATCGAACCAAGTTGAAGTAATTGGACCCGACTAGTGATGACTATTGTACACGAGGTTGCGACTAGTCATGACGATTGTGCGCGAGGCTGCGACATGTCGTTCAGTTCATTACTTTACTTTGCAAAAAGCCTTTAGGGTAGATAGACTAAGATTTAAACTCACGATTTATGTGAATATCTATGTGATTTGTATCATATTTTATTTAAGGTAAAGTAAATTCTCTAGCTTTATCTTGTATTTATTTATGGTCGATCCATATTAGGTATCAAATTTTGAACTTAGTATCATGGTCATTTTTTTAAAAAAATAAAAAATAAAAAAAATCAAATTGGTGTGTCATTTCTAAAAAGATGAATGCGAAAAAATCCCTTCGAAAAATTTTGTTGACTAATAAAAAATTTTGTTACATCATTCCTTCATGCTTTAATGGATACAAGATTTTCTTGAAAAATTTACCCTTGAAAATTTATTGTGATAAAAATAAAATAAAATTCCTTTGGGAAATTTGCTAAATATCAAAGGACTTTATCACATTTTTTTTTCAAGTTATAAAATTTGTAAGAAATATTTTTCTGAGAAATTCACCCATATCCTCCTAAGAAAATTTTGTCTAATTTCTCTATAAAAATGGAAAAAGAAAGTTGGACCAATGCATGAGTCATGGACCAACCTCTTTTGGGTCACATACTCATTACTTACTCTACTTTTATAGGAAATCATGGGTACCCTAGGCGAGAGCAAAATTGTGCTCATTGATGATAGCAACATGCCATATTTAATTGACAACTTGACCATTGTCACAATTATTAGAGAACCCTCAAAGGAAGTGGGTACAGGCTCAAATTAGTAAAATTTCATTTCACACAATCCCTTGTGGGAACAGTTCCTGCTCTCTAGCATCTAGTTTGCATTCATAGAACTTGATTGTTAGGATTAAATTTCCCCATTTGGGGGATTGTTTGCATCTTCAATTCAATAAGATATAATTACTTGATTTTATCAATGAAATTACAGATTTTTTTATTAAATTTGTTTTGATGGCATAATGGGTATTCCAAACTAGCTCGGTGATGATCTCCAACAAATTGAAAAAATCATATTGTCATGGAGAATCCTGAGAGTCGGGCTTAATTATGCTTTCTCATTTTTGAGTCTTTCAACATAAAAATAAATTTCAAAATAAAAAATGTACTTCAAAAAGGTTTTCCAAAAAAACTAGCATGGGGTTTAACCATGTATTGTCTTTTTGATTCATTTACTTTGTTTTTCAGGAATGACCTTGAGGAATGCGAAAGGATGGGCAATTGCCGATGTCCTAGCCGATAACTCTAGGGCAAGCGAAGAGATTGATCCTCCTGAAGACAGAATCGTGTCAATCAGTGAGCACTTATAGACTATGTATTTTGATGAGGCGGTGAATTTATCCGGATCAGGCATAAAGGCAATCTTAATATCCCCAGGTGGGCAATATTATTCAGTAGCTACGAAGTTGGTTTTTCCTTGTACCAACAGTATAGCCGAATACGAAACATGTATTCTCGAGTTACAAGTTGCAATCGAGATGAGAGTGGCCCGACTCAAAGTGTTTGGGAATTCAGCTTTAATTATTCTTCAGACCATTGAAAAATGGAAGACATGAGATGCTAAACTACTCCCTTATCATCAGTATTAGGATGAGTTAGTAGATGAGTTTGATGATATCTTGTTCAAATATCTATTTAGAACTCACAATCAGTTTGCTGATGTATTAGCCACATTATCGTTAATGTTGCAAGTCACCGACGGGATTGAGGTAGAACCATTGAAAATCGAGCTATTGCAAAGGCCAGCCCATTATATGGCCACGACTGAAGAGCCTGATGGACAATTGTGGTACCACGACATCAAATCTTACATCCAGACGCAGAAATTTCTTGGGGAGAGTACTGCATCTGATCGAAAGTGCCAGTAACGGTATGGTACCTTTCTGAGAAATGCACAGACTGTGTAGTCAGAACCCAAGAAGCAAGTATGCTCACCCGACCCTACAACGCCTTCCTAGCTAAATCGATCAAGGGCCTGCCTTTTAGTTTCCTTGGATTCGAACTACAAAGTTTGAACATTCACAGAGATTTCTGATTCACAAGATCCACAAATGAGACGAGTGAAGAGCATACTGTAAGGTTTGGAACAAAGCTAGAATCTAGAACATTGGTGGTTATCAGAGTATGAGCATTCTGAGAACTAAGAGGCTCTTAGCAAAGAGAAAAAGAAATTTATAAACTCATGGAGGACTCTAAGGGACCAATGCTCTTTTATTTAGCATAACACACACAGGCATTTCTGCTAACGCTACAGACAATCGATACATACAAGTGGACGCCGAAAGGTGTAAAGTCTGAGTGAAGTGGGGCACACAACATGTGGCTTGATTCACTTATTAGTACACTGACCGAGTAGTCATAGCTATAATAACTTACATGACTGGTCACGGGTCTCACTGTGGACAGTAGGGGCCTCCTCCAAATCCTTCTTCAGTGTTCTCAATATCATCATCAGAGGAGAGTGATGGAGTCTTTTCTTGATTTTATTTACTAGACTGTGCGTCGTCTTGTGGCCACCATCTGTCAAGATAAGATGGCATGGGAGAGTTGTTTGTGCACCATAGATTATGCGGTGGGGGTCCTGGTTCTTTTTCGTTGATAAGCTCCAATTGTATAATAGGAACTACAAAAAAAAAATTTTTTTTTTCTATACTTATAGTTATTATCATAAGTTCTTTCATTTTGATATTTTCTGCGATTCCATGGATTATACCTATTTGTACAAATATCTCAGCGATTCCCACTCGTTAATACATATAGACCAATAAGCATATCTTGGGTTGGTACGGAAATGGGATCCCCAATAGTTGGAGACAAGAGATTCATATCTTGGATCTGACGGTCTTGGAAGGTCGTCTTGAGATAAGGATGGAGTTGGGTAATATGATGACTCTGCAACATCCGAATAAAGTCTGTAGGGGTCCTGTGAGTCTTAATATGGGTTTTGAGTATCCATGGGAGTATTGTATGGGACAGATAAGGTTGACTGAGCCAAAGCTCTTCACCTGATGCTTGAAGTACTTAAAGGAATATGTGGTCCACATATGAATAGTCATATGCTAGCGAGGAAGATAATGAGGTTGGGCTATTATTGGCTCACATTAGAGAATGATTGTATTCATCATGTCCGAAGTTGTCACAAGTGCTAGACTCATGGTGATAAAATCAATGTTCATCTAAATGAGCTGCATTAGATGTACGAACTATGGCCATTTTCTATGTGGGGCATTGATGTGATTGGCCTGATCAATCCTAAGGCGTCAAATGGACATCGTTTGATCTTGTTAGCTATCGATTATTTTTCAAAATGGATTGAGGCGATATCATATACGACAGTCACAACATGGAATGTGGTGAAATTCATCTTTCATGACATCATTGCTCGATACGGAGCACCAAAGACCATAATTGCTGATAATGGATCAAATTTGAACAACAAACTGATGAACGAATTATTCAAAAGGTTCAAAATCAAACACCTAAATTTCTCCCCATATTGTCCACAGATGAATGGAGCGGTCGAAGTGGCTAACAAGAACAACAATAAGATATTAGCTAAAAATGGCTGAGAACTATCGTGATTAGCATGAGAGGTTGCCTTTTGCACTCGTGGCGTATTGAACCTCAATCCGAATCTCCACTAGGGTAACCCCATATTCTCTTGTATATGGAATGGAGGCAGTCCTACCAGTTGAGGTATAGATACCATCACTACATATTCTTTCGGAAGCACAATTGATGGACATTGATTAGATCCAACAAAGGTTAAATCAGTTGAATATGATTGACGAGAAACGACTAAAGGCTTTATGCCATGGCCAGTGTTATCAACAAAAAATTGCTAAGTCCTTCAACAAAAATATTAGGCCTCGACGTTTTCAGGTGAATGACCTTGTCCTACGAATGTTGCTGCCAATAGTCCCTCTTCTAGAAGGGAAGTTTGTTCCGAACTATAGTGACTCGTATGTCGTAAAGAATGTGCTCCTAGGAGGTGCTCTGTTCCTAACTGAGATGGACAGTCGTGTTTTCTTTAGCCCTGTCAACTCTGATTCTGTAAAAAAAAAAGTTCTATACTTGATTTGTACGCATTTTCAATTAGTTTGAGTATCATTCTTCAAGAAATGCCTCAAGCTATTCTATCTTACTACACAAGAGATAAGATGACGGGATGATTAAAACACAAGCTCTCATTTCATTCCATACATCAACGAGCCTTACAACGAGTCACGGAGGGAAAAAGTAAAATCAAATTGAGCCCTAATAAGCATCACAAAAGAGCTCAACTGACTCTCCATACAGTTAGTGCTTTGATTACACCAATCGGTCTGAGATTCGAGATTCGCAAGCTTAAAGAATAGGCGATTGCATTTCTCCTTCAGCCTAATGGTGCTAGCCTCATGATATTGAACGGCGAGTTTCAGATTCTCGATCAGGGCTCTCTCAAGAGTTATATCCACCGTTAGGACTTCGAGCCTCTCTTCTAGCTAGCCATATCTAAACTTCATTACAATGTTGCTCGGGTCATGCTCGAAGTAAGTCTGAAACAAAGCTAGGCGCTCCACCAATTTCTCCCTCTTATGAACCAACAGCAAGGCCCGTTCATCGACAGACTTGACGGCCTTCTTGTGGTGGAAAACCGCGAGTTCTGCAGATTCTAAGCATTCAAACCGATTCTAATAGCGAGTTTTCACGATGTGCGTTATTGTAACCGTTTGGTAGGTGTCTCGGCAAGCCTCTAGAAAGTTGATAAAGAAGGTTGGGAACGCCCTGTATTCCCTCTCCAAATTGATGCCTTCGATTGAAGAGACACTTATATCCCTAAATAGACCGAAGATCTCAGGTTCAACACCCGGATGATGGGCTATGTAAATATAGCCTCGGCTAAGAAGGTGATAAAGTCTCTCCCATTTGACCATAACTTCAGCTGAGAAGATGTGTGTGGGAAGATCGACCATTATTATTAAAATGGTAGAGGGGAGTATCAAGGCAGACGAGTGGTTAATTGAGAATGCAAAAGTGCTAATTCGCTTTGTGTTAAGTATTGATTTCACAATGCTATCCTCTGCTGGTCAAATTTCCCTATCTGCCCTTTTTTCGGTGTCATCGTTGTTGGCTCAAATCCCATATCCGTCCACGAATCATGGGGCTACTGCTAGTATGCAATCTCGAGCTAAGAAAATCCAAAATCTTTGCGAAAAACTTTGAGGGGATACCACCACTTTGAAAAAGAAAAAAAAAAGACAACCTGAGTGGGAGACAAGACAGATTTAGCAGAAATGGAGAGAGAACTTGTCTCCATTCGTAGGAGTGAGAGCTCACCTGCAAGACCAACGCTTGAGACAGGCGGGAGAAATAATAAAAGGGGTCCTATCACTATGAAAATATGAAAGAAGACAAATCAATCGAGAGATATGGTAAAAAGTTAGGAAGACCAAAAATCTTGGGGGAAGCGATACAATTTCTGAATTCATGCCTAAATCTTAAAAGAGGGTCCTCTTGATAGTCTTCATCATGCTCAAAGGAGGAGCCTTAAAGCATACACAGTCGCTCAGAAAAATTTAAAGAGAGTGAAAATACAAGGAAGAGTAGCAAACTTAAGGGACCAGTAACCAGTCAAGGATGTCTCAACCCAACATATTTGAGAGCTATTGTCACTTGCTGAATATGAAAGATTTTGAAGAGTTCGAGACCACGTTTGGCATTGAGACCATGGAACCTGACCCTTCCGCCAACGACGTCCAAGATCTCAACAAAGACAATGACGAAACAACAAAGGTCAAAGGAAGCGTTACTGTCACATACTCAGTATCAAACTCAAAAGCTTGAAGATTTCTTCACGGAGTGCCCTAACCCAGATAACAAACAAAGAAAGGAACTGAGCCAAGAGCTAGGGTGAAACTTTCACAAGTCAAGTTTTGGTTTCAAAATAAGCGAACCCAATTGAAGACTCGACATGAACGCCGTGAAATCGAGTTTCTAAGAGCTGAAAATGAAAAACTCTGAGCAGAGAACACGAGGTATAGGAAGCTTTTGACACTGCCACCTGCCCTAACTGCGGTATGGCTCGCCACCCTCGACGAAAGCATTCTAAGGATCAAAATGCTCATTTGAGAGGTGAGTTAGGTCAGTTCCAGCAGAATCAAGTTTTGTTAGAGAAATGTACGAGAAGACCGATCCTATGGGGTCAGTATTGATGCCTTCCGAGGAAAAGGGATGTATCACCACGAATCAAGTGGCATTGACGACGAGCTTACGCCCATGATCAACCAGTTCGACGTTGATGAAGCTTCGAGGCTGTAATGTTCATACGGAGCTGTATTTCGAAGCCAGTGATCACGGGTCTTTCAACATTGCGATGCGTACCAGATTCGAAATAAAGCTAGCTGATCATTGGAGAGCCTGCAAAGGAGGCAGAACCAATCCTGAACGAATGCATAGTTTCATGCAAAATTCCCTTGCGCGGGATATTTTCTACTTTTTAGATGTCTAGAATTAATTCAAGAGTAAAAAGTAGTGATTTTCCTTTCTCCTATCAAATGCTTGGATCCTTTGCTAAACTAAACTTGGGACAAATTAATTAAAGCAAAGTGTTGAATAGCCTCCAGTAAAGAAATTGTGAGTAAAAAGTCCGCGCAAGCTCAAAGGGTAACTCTGTATCGTTTCGATCTACCCTCAATTACTCCAATTTAAATTGAATCTCTTCCATTCTCAGGAGTTTGCAAACTATCTCGAGAGCACAGTCATACCCAAATGCGAGGTTCTCTTGTTGAACAAAACTTGGGGCAAATCAATTCGTGGATATTGCCACTGGATGAATAGCTTCAAATAAGGAAATTACGAGTGAAAAGCCCAAGCGAGCTCAAAGAAGGGTAACTTTGTATCGTTCTGATTCACCCTTAATTATTTCAATTATGAGTTGAGTCTATCCCATTCTTGACAGAAGATTGGTCACCTGCCTCGGGGCGTCGTAAAATGGAGTTTATCGAATGTACGACAAGACTATGTCATCCAAAATTAGCCCTTAAATTGAAAGGAGGCCCCCATGGATGCCTACGGTCCCGCGAGCCTAATGGCATGGGAGATGACAATGGTCCGAAGTAACTCGGAAGAAGACAAGAATACACGATCGAGCGAAATCAAATGAAGCTGGTAAAAGGAAATGCAAAGCACCAATGTGGCGAGCTCAAAGTGAAGGGTAACTAGGTATCGATTCCAATTTATCCTTCTAATTTCATGACTAACGTGTGCTCTTTCCTTTTTGACAGGAGGGTTTACATTTAAAAAAAATATGAATGAAAAAGAAAAAAAATGAAATGATGAACCCCAGAGTAAAAGGAAGAATTGATTGAGGTTTAAAACAGCCCGAAGAATCACCCAATGAGTATCGATGAAGAGTTCATGAGCGGCATATGACTGACATGATAGTTATCTCCAACAGATAGTTAAAGCATCTCGAGTCCTTACCTGATTTATTTCACACACATTTCTCCTTATGCAGGGCAAAATTCAAGAACAAGTCTTTCCCGATCCAAGAGTTAAGCTCTCAAACTTGCTAAACCATATGTTGGGGCAATCTATAGTCCCCCATTCCTAGGAGTTTTCTTGCAAATTTGAAGATGTTTGCATAGTTCATTTCTTAAGAATATGCATGAGTCTTTCATGAAACTACGCAATTCATTGCTACATTCTGTATGTTTAAAAGGTGCTCACATATTACAAAATTTCATGCATGATTTTGTCTGTATTACTAATCTTCAGTGGGGAAGAGTTCTGATCAGGCAATCTGTTCCATTATATGAAAATGATCATACTGAATGAGAAATGTCAGGACGATGAAAGGCACGCCATTTTCATACATGTCCAGTATATTATTTCGCAATGCGAATTGAGTAAAAATTCGATGCTGACAAGGTAAAGGGTTATCTTGTGAAAAGTATGAAGATCAAAGTGATGAGAGGCATTCATTTCCTCTACCATACACACTACATGTTATCCTTTATTTAACCCTTTGAGCAAAGGTTCGTTTCTTACCCCTGTCAGAAACAACCTCACATAGGGAGAATTACCAGAAAGTTCAAATAGTTAGAATTTTCTTGCTTTCACTTGCATTAATCTTCGAGTATATTTATTGCATGCAAATTTTGTGTTAGCTCAAGTGCCTTAGACATGACAAAGAGCATTTCCATTCTATATCCCTACACACCACACCCTTTGCTTACCCAACTTGAGTGGTGATTCATTTCAACCCAAATCGGTGATCATTCCCATGGTGAATCAAAGGGATCATCTCAAACCATCAAGATAAATGGAGATTAAAGTGACTTGGGGCAATTGGAAGCTTAAAGAAAAGTCCAAAAAAAAGGATGGTGCGAAAAAAGAAAAGACTTCATCAAGAGAAGCTCACTTTCAAGAAAAATTCTTTCTCGCTCTCAAATAAAAAAGAAGAAAAAAAATGAAAAGAGAGAGAGGCTTCGGAAAAACTGTGACATCCTGAAATTCGACCCACTCTCGAAATTTTAATAGAATGGATATATTTTATTGATGCACTGTAGTTAAATCTCACTCGAAATGATCGCTTCGAGATGACTAACCAAAGGAGAATGGCTAGCTAGGAATTTAAGTACGTGGACCTAATTGCAGGTCGATACGCATAGCTCCTATGAATGTGCCCACAAATTGGATTCTGAGCTTGGATAATCGAGTTTTTATGAATATCACAGTTGAAATTTGGACATCGCCTTGAAAGGCATGAAATTGACAGTTTGGCTTCAGAGTGTCTAGAGGAAGGGAAAATTGAAAATTGTCATCTTGCCCCCGATTTATGTTAGAATCCACGGCTAGAGGGTGTTAGTAATTTTAGCGAGGCTAGAAAGTTTGTTCGGTGGCATTCCGAGTTATTTTTTTATCATGATTGAGCCAAATCAGCATCGATTAAGCCCCTATCAGTCTTGAAATTTCATGATTTTCGAGAAATATCTTGTTGGTCACCTTTTTAACCATTTTGACTAGTTTTGACCGAAAATTATTGATGCTCAAGCTTTATCAGTCCGAAAATTCATTGATAGCTCAAAAATCAGTCAATTCGTTCAGCTTTATGTTATTTTCGATGAATAGTGACTCAAATAATTGAGCCCAATGCCAGAAATCTACTCTCTCTCTCTCTCTCTCTCTCTCTCTCTCTCTCTCTCTCTCTCTCTCTCTCCTCCATAATTATCACCAGATTCTCTCCTCTCTCTCTCTAAAATTTTCAGATTTTCTCTTTCTCTCTCTGTGCTGACTCCAGATTTCTGCTGTCAACTTCAATCGGCCACCGACGGAAATCCGACCATTGGATTTTTGTGATTTTGGATATGTCGTTGTCCTATCCGAGATAAGTTCACAGAACTTTGAATCACTTTGATCCGAGGTCGTTTGACCTTCCAAAACTGCTTTGCCGTTTCAGTCGATGACTTAGTTTTTAGTTACCTGAATTTGAAATATAGCCCATGTTGATATATGTTGACCTTAGTGACCCTGGAGCTCACTTTCATGTGAAAATATTGATTTTTAGCTTGAGAACCACCCCGTTCAACCCTTGATCAGTCTCGATTTGGACTAAATCCATCGGAACCCATCGTGCTTTTTCGGTCGCTGCCGTGCGCCGCTGCTTCTACCGCTTTTTTAGCTCTATTTCAGCCTCGATTAGGTAATTTAAACCTCTATTTCTCGATTAGAATATTGTACATGCTATGTACTAGCTCTAGGGTCTGATTCGAGGTAAACCAGTTTAGGAAAAATTATCGAAATTGACGTATTTGAGCAAATTGATTTTGTGGCGAGGCTATGGTATATTATTTGGACTTAGTATGTTGCTATCTTGGCTAAATATATGCTGTTGGTGGTGGTTGATTTGGGTCTCGTGAGGTTCGGGTACCGAAAAATAGATTTTTTGGATATTTAGAGCAAAAACGGGCCAAATAGTATTTTAAAATCACTGTTCATGATACCTTGAGTACTGTTCACGAGCCTAGAATTCTATTCACATGCTGTCCATTTGTATTTCGAGTCAATTATTGAGATATTGTGGGCTTAAAATGCATATTTTAGTGCAAAAAGAGCACGGACCTGATGCGTTTAATGCGGGTCGAGTTGGCTAGAGAGACGAGACTGGAATTTGAGCATGGAATGTGCACGCATTTGCATTGTTGATCTCTATATAGATATGAATTATTGGCATGCCTAATTATTCGATGATGAGCCATTTCCCGTTTGCCCTTGTTTCAATTTTCGTGACCCGAGCGTTTAAGAGAACATGTTAGAGTTGGATTTGAGGATATGTAATATCTTGAGCGAGATTAGGAGTGAGCTTACTGAGATGTGTTCTCACGGTGATTTCTCCCACTTTCAGTCCCTAGGACATAAGCATGGCAGTGATACCACAAGATTTAATATCTAGATAGCGGAGTACACAGTTGACAAGGACAATTGATGGTGAATCGGTGGTTGCTGATGAATGTGGTCGCCCTAGGTTGTTTGTTGTTGTTAATCTTTGTAAATGTGATATTCATGTGTAATATGGAGCTGAGATTATGTATATATATGAGGTGTTATGGTTGCGCTAGTCCTTGCTCATTCGTTGTCAAGGGTAAGGTATCGCTTCCGCTAGCGTTTATTTGGATATTAAGGTTTCTGGGTCGGCAACAGTCCTGGGATGTCGCATATATCAACCGTTGTTGTGCAAATGTTACGCGCTCGCGGAGGTTCGGGGCGTAACAAAACAGAGTCGATATACAAAAGTATTCCTCAAAGAAAGGAGACCATTTGAAGGTTTACTTGCGAAATAATTGCCAGATCAAAAAAATGAAGACTGGATGATCACCAATTCTCATGATTCATGATATACCCTTTTGTTATAAATAAGCTATTCATTTCAAGACTACCCAGACCACGTTACAACCTTTACGGAAATCTCTTCAGATTAAGATACCTGAGTTAACGTATGGTTTTATATACTTATAAATATTGCTTGAAGAAGTGCGAGCAAGATTTTTCTACCTCATCTTTGCAAGGTTTCTAACTTGTACACTTGATGTAATCCACGATAATTTTTTTTAAGGCCAAATGACTCGCATGAGTTCCCCTCATTAAACCCTTGATCAATCCTTACATTACGGTCCTTCTAAAGACCTCTCAGATTGGTCAAGTCATACTGATTACAAGAATACCTAAACCCTTGTCAAGCATAATGATAGTTCTGAGCGATTCTCATACCCGCATCAAAATGTCAAGATTAAATGCTTTTTTAAAAGAGTGAGTGAAAGTCCTTTTTGACTGAAATTTCCTTATTCAATATGACCAAATTTGTCAAAAGATCAGACAGACTTCCTCATTGATGAATTCCCTAGTGAAGTTTGGCAAAGCAGATCATATTTTGTGCGCATGTGTTACACTTACCATGAAGTAGATCATATTCTTTCTCATTATATATTTATCGAGTAGAATAGGTAACACGTATCTTTCGAATATGTATCATATGGATTTATCTTTTATGTTTTACTCAGGCATCACAAACCTATTTCATGTTCGCCGAGTAGATTAAGCGGCATGATTTTCATATTTTGTGCTCACCGAGTGGATTAAGTGTCACAACCCCCTTCATGCTCATCGAGTGGATTAGATGTCACGACCCCTTTTCGTATTCGCCAAGTGGATTAGGTGGCACAGCCCTTTTCATGTTCACCGAATAAATTAGGTGGCGTGATTCTTTTCGTGATTACCGAGTGGTATAGACAACACATCCCTTTCAATAATTTCTTTTAATTGTTTCGAATAATATCATGCGTAGTTTCGCATTTGTAGGAAACAACAAATAACGATAGGCAACCCAGTACTTTGAGAACCCTACTTCGAGTGGATTAGAAGTTGGGGATCAAAATAATTCATAGCATTACAAAGTATTTCCCAATTCGGGAGCTTTTATATGCGATCTGTATACAAGGCTATCGCTTCACAGGAAGTGAAAAGTATTGACATGCGTTCCTTATTGTCTACATTTTTGCATATCATGCATCATTTCATTTGCATAGAAAATGAGATTAAAAATCCCACAAAAGCTTTATTCATCATTTGCATAGTTAAAATTTAGGGATCAGTTTTATCTTTGAGCGAAAACTCTGTGAGCCTCTACTCAAAGAGGTGCAATTTTTGATACCTAAATTTTGACTAATCTTTTTAATCATTTTTTATAAATACATATATAGAACTAATTTTAGTTCTTGCCAAAATAATTAAATCATTTTTCATCTTTATTCATGCATTTTATTTTGGTTGTGACGGAGGATGTGAGCCTAAATTAACCGGCAATTGGACTAACCAAGGGGGAAATGTGTCAAAAATTTTATGAAGGCTTGGATTTAAAGAAATATTTTCTCGAGAATTGAATTGCAAATACTTAAGATTTCGATGACTAGAATGTAAATATTTAAAATTTAACGGACTCTTTTGCGAATAACTAAAAATGTGAGTTAATGAAGAACTTAGAAAGGAAGGTGGAGAAAGGATGATGAAGAAAGAAGGGATGATTGAGAAGAGTTGATGGAGAAGGGAAGATGAAGAAGAGTTGAGAGTGTCACGCCCCGAGCCCCAATCAGGCACGCGACATCCCGCTCATGCGTCCCCAACCACTACGCTCTGGCGCTCGCCTGGTCAACCACACGCGACGGCCCAGGGAATCCTCTTCGTCGCAACCAGTCGGCGCGTCCGTATAAAAACTTTCGACCTCATCTGAAAACCTGCGGAAGCGAATCTACAATCCCATACACACATGCATACGATAAAGGGGATAGAAACGAAATACACGAAGATAGACATATCATAGATCATATGAGCGTTAGATACAGACCCCCAAAAGAAAACAAAATACAGACAACGATCCCAAAATTTCTACGCTCTAGACTGGAATCCCAAAATAGACCACTCATCCCAAAGACGTCACTCCTCTGGATCGAACTCCTCCGGATCATACTCCTCCTCAGGGTCATCTTCCTCCTCCGGCTCTGGGGAAGAGGGCTCGGTGTCCATGGGTTCGCCTGCGGTATGGCCATCAATCATCGACTGCCCCGGGGACGGCAAATCCTCCATCGGATCAGGGTCTATCACATCTCCCTCATAGTCGGCGGGTCGAAGCGTAGTGGGGTCGTCCTCCATCGGTATAGGAGCGTCTCGCTCGGGACGTCCAAAACCATACTCGCCCTCTCGGAACCAAGCCTCGAACCTGAAGGAACGAACTGGGGTCCACCCTGATCTACGTACACAGTGGTTACCTTACGACGCCATAGTGTGGCATGCTCATCAAAATGATCAGTTCTCTGTCTCATGTCAACCGGGTGACAAAAAGTACGGGTGGCTGG
>JAGVVM010006014.1:0-13555 GCA_019149425.1 Psidium friedrichsthalianum
TTGTGAGGTGGTTTATAAGTGTGAGGGAAAGCCTCAACCTTTGAGCTCCTAACAAGGTACATGGCCACTATTTTGATGGACAGCAACAAAGTCGTGTGATTGATGTTTTGATAGCGATTGACATTTTTCTCATTGGTAGTTGGTGTAACTGCAATGTAAATGCTTAAGATAGAGAAACCAATGTTCCATTATCAAAGTTAGACTGGATGATGGTCATGTTGGAAGTTTGTATGGGAAGAGAAATATGCAGGATCAAGTTTCAAGCCTTCTCTTTCATATGCATGATTAGTGCCAAGTGATGTTGCATAGGGGTGTGCAACCGGATTGGGTTTACACAAAAATTGGATTAGACCACTCAAAAGATAGGTCCGAGAACCGGTTCTTATTCAAACTAGTATATGTATAGCTTCTAATTTTTGGAACCTGGTAGGAACTAGTTCGATTCTCAATTTCAAGTGAAGACCCACCTGGGAACCAGATTGATTTTGGAGGCAGTTTTTAGCTACTTTTTTTTAAAAAAATAGCCTTGCTCTCCTCACTTCCTCTATTTTTGGTGGATTGTAATTTCTATTGCTCATATTAGGGATTGTTACTTTTGGTAGTTAGTAAGTTTTATTATTCAATCTTTTACTTTGAATCGTTTCATTGCTACTCATATTATTTTGCCGAAAAAATGAAATTAGAAAAAGAAACAAAAGAAAAGCAAGTTCTCGAGTAGAAATTGAAACCGGACCAAAAAAAAAGGGTACGTTCCAAAATAGGTTCCAAGACAAAAAAAGGTAGGTTTCGGATTCTAAAAATTAGGAACCGGTTATAGCAGTGTACGTTTCAGGTTCTAGGTTTGGAATCTACCCACTCGGACCATGCTCACCCCTAATGGTGCGAACTTTTGACTAGGTGTTTTGATTTAAATCATGGAACAGTATAACACAATTGATTGCTATGCATGCTCTCACAAGGGATTTTATAAACCAAAAGGGTTGTGCAAATGAAGTTTTATAGCTCGGCGTCACATAGTCCGGAGATATATGTGCACTATACATTCAATCTTGAGATATACAAACACCGGTAATGCACGTCTTTGATGGGAGTGCAAATTCAATGTTGTGGACGAAAAAGCGATTTTCGATTGGCGTTCTTTCTTAAGGTATGCGCTTTATTTATCCTTTGTCTAGGTTTACTTAAGGAAGAACATATCTTGTCATAGAATGAGATTTTTAGATGTCTTTATGTATTCGGCTTTTGATCCAAATTCCTGAGAATCTAGTAGAAAAGGTCTGACGGTAGAAATGGGATTCTTGATTTAAATACTGCTGTCAGCCTGTCACAATGTGACCCGATTGGTTGAACATGTGTTCCATTTACGAGCTTACCAAACCCATTGGTTTTTATCCCTAGATTGTTGCCATACTGGGTACACATTCATGAGTACTTTTGAAGAGAGCATTTCTATAATATGATGCTAATCCGTAGTTAAAGTCATGGCCAAAACATAGAAGAGGTTTCCTGCCCGTGGGAATTAGAGTACTGGTGATATGTAACAGGATAACTAGAAAGAAGGGTGAGATCGATGTATGGAATGCAACTTTAGAGTGGTTGACGCTTCTCACGTTTGAAAGTTATTGTCACTTATGTTGCCATATTCTCATTTTGTACAAATTTTTCTGATTAAAAGGCTGAGGTTCTCAAATTTTTTGATGCCAGCAGAACTAGAAATCGAAGCTTATCCGTTGCTGGATGAACTTACTTTGAAGATTAGTGCATTAAATTTGGAGCGCGTTTGACGTTTGAAGAGTAGTTTTGTGGCGTTAACCGGGAGAGTTCAGAAGTTAATCCCTGTTTATGTTCGTCCTTGTCCTTCCTAATTTGACTACCTTCCCTTCTGCTGGCACTTATCAGGTGCATTGGTTTAGGTTAGGGATGAGATAGAACAGCTAATGGACGATGACGGAGACATGGCTGAGATGTATCTCGCTGAGAAGAAACGAAAAGTGGAGTCATCGTACGGAATTGATCAGTCTTCGCTCGGCTACAGGTCTAATGATGTTGCACGATCCTTTTCTGCTCCTGTTTCCTCTCGTGTCTTCACCTCGTGATGGCCGACAGCTTGAGAAGAGCCTAAGCATGACGAGGAGCCGGCATGAGAGCATTAGGAGTTCGGAAAGCTCACTTTAAGTAGGTTGACTTCGGTATCCAAGGGTCTAGCTATCTTTCTTAAAGGCTTCTTCCATATATAGTCGGTATGGAGGAAAAACATCAATCACTTTGTTCATTATGCATTTCAGCTGAACGAGTACATTGATGACACGGAAGATTTCACCCACACTCAGCAGGTATGACTGTTTCTTTATCTTCTTGTTGAATTATAATTTTCTTAACTTATGTCCTTGGGAAAATTTGTCGTGAGGGTTTAAGAATTTGAACAAAAAGTTATTAGGTGTTGACACCTAAATTTTGATCAATTTTTCCTTAAAAAATTCATTATGAACAAAAAATATTCTTGAATTTTTTTTTTAAATTTTGTAATTTCTTGTAATTAGAAAATGGCCCAAAAACAAGAAAAATAGCATTTGTGACCAAAAAAATACCAAAAAAAAAAAATCATAGTCTTGTTTAAGTCCAATTTCATTTTGGTCACTTTAAAATTCAAAAATTCGATGAGAAATCTACTTTTCCCGATTTTTACATTTAGGTCCCTTATTTTTCAAAAATCACAACTTAAGTCTTTCCTAGTGCTTTCTCACTTTATGCTAGTTATTACATTTGATCCTCATACCTTTAATTTCATTTTGGTCCAATAAACTTCTCAATTGAATAATTTGAAAAAATAGCAAAAATCTTTTTAATTTAGTCCCATGGTTTTCAATTAAAGTCAAATTGGGCATTCTAAGTGCAAACCCATCCACAAATAAACCTTTACCCATAGGTTTTCACCTTTTTAAATCCATTGGTGGGGTCAGTTTCGCTGGATTTGGCCATTTAGGGTTGGGATTAATTAGAGTTCACTTTTGCGTCAAAACTGAAATTTGGAGGTTTTGTACCGAATAAAATCAATTTTTCCACAATTTATCATTTCTAGATGATATTCATGTTGTAGAGTTCAATTTCGAGCTTAAAGTTGCAAAAAGGGTCAAATTGGTGTTGAATTAGGCAAGAAAATAAAAAAGAAGAAGATAAAGTTGACCAGGTCAACCCAAAAGACACGGTGCGTTCGCTCGTTCAGCCGAAAAAAAGAAAGGAAAAAAAGAAGAGAAATCTGTTACGAGGAAACGGGGATAACCGATTTGGGGGCTCAACAACCAAAAAAAGAAAAAAGGAAACAAACAAACAGAATTAGTTTTAAGAATCCCCTCTCGCTTAAATTTTGTCGTATTCGGAAAGTGCGCGCCGTTGCGACTTCGACGGTCGCGGTGGGGGCCGCGGGACACGTGGCGGAGCAAGGTTGCTGCGATCGGAGACAAAATCGAAGGAGAATCCTCTTGACCCAGCTTCATTGATCGGACTACGCTATAATGGCGGAGAAGATCTCTCATCTTCTCCAGGCGTCTTTGATCGAAGGAGAAGAAACAAAAACTCTCTGTCTCTCTTGATCCAGCTCTTATTGATCGGACTAGCTATAATGGCGGAGAAGATATCTCATCTCTCCCACGCGCCAGAGCGAAAGAGGTAAGCATCTACGTTCATCAACAAATTTGTTGTTCGCATGTCAATCGCTTGACGAGTTCGTCTCGTGTATTTCCTGGTGTGCTCTTCCCCTGCTTTGAATCAGTTTGGGATCTAACAGAGGATTGAACCTTCCCAGCCACACATGTTGTTCCTTCCAGCCGCACCTCTCAACGCTAGCAAGACGCTCCAGCGAGCCTCCGTTCCTAGGCGGCCCCCTCCACGAATTTTCAGCAACGCTCCGGCGGTTCCTCAGTCCCTTGACCAACGCCCAGTCAATACCCAGCGGGTCGAGACAGAGATTCAGGAGGAGGACTTGACAAAGAGGCTTCACCGAGAGAGGAGAACGAACAGAAAAACACAGAGAGAGAGAGAACGAGGTCTCGCAAGCTTGCTCGTCGCCATAGCCACGGAGCTCCCCCGAGACTTTCAAGCTTTCGTCACTGCGCTCGGAGCCAAACCGATGCCTCTTACCGGTCCCTCAAGCCTCGCGTGAGTCTAAGGAGTCTTCCGAACCGTCTCGCTCAAGCTTTTGCGGCCAAACGAGCTCGTTTTCGACGTCATTCAAAGCGATCGGATTACAAGGTAAGTACCGCTCGACCCCATGGATGCTAGTCGTAGCTTTGGTTTGGATTAATATCGTGTAAAACGCAAGATCGGGCGTCACTGCGGCCGAACCTGTTCATGCTTTTTTAGGTGGTTTTCACTGTTGGATCATGCTGAATTTTAGATATGTTATAGCTTAGATTGAGACAATGAATGTACCACCATTGGATGTTGATAGAAGGATGGCTGTCCTCGGTCATCTTCAACCTTGAGTGGATTGACTCGGTCAAACTTCGCATTTTCTAAAAAAATTTAAAATAAAAATCTGATCGGACGGCCACATTTTGGTCAGGTGGCGCGATTGTGGAGTTTTCAAAATAAAAAATCATTTTTAGATATTAAAATTGATTTTCAAAAATAAAAATCTTTTTATGATTATGTGGCTTAAGTTTGAACACTCGTCAAGATATTGGCCATCCATTTCTTTTTCTAAAAATATAACAATTTATTTTGATCTAATAGCTGTGATGAGGTCACGTGGCGAAATCTAGTGTGTTCGTTTGAAATTCAAAAATTTGGGTGGGAAAATAGAAAAATTAATAAAAATACAGGAAATTCAAAAATCATTAAAAAAATTTCAAAATTTCGAAAATTAAAAAAAAAATTGGGCAAAACTATATCGTTTTGGTCTAGGCCAGTTTGAACCATACAGTCCGGGTGGATGGTCGCAAGGCGTGGGCCGGGTCAACCCGACTTGGTCTGGAAAAATAATAAAAAATTCAGAAAATGATTTTAAAAATCCATAAAATTAGAAAATTCATGGAAAAATTCTAAAAAATTGGAACAAATTCTAAAAAATTCCAAAAATTCAGAAAAATATCAAAAATTAGGAAATTGGGCATTTCAACTAGCCAATCCTATTTTTGGCGATTTTCCCTCTCTTTATTCCAAAATGACGATTTTGTCCCTTTTTGGGCAAATCTTCTCGAAAAATTGCGAATTTTTTTCAAAAATTACAAAAATGAAAAATGGTCAAACTTGAGTGGCCAAATTCATATTTTGTGATTTTGGCTCTCGATTCTTCCTAAAATGATGATTTTACCCCTTAAGGGCAGATCGTTTCAAAAATCCAAACAAATTTCAGAAAATATTAGAAAATAGAAATGGGCACATTCAATTGGCCAACCCTATTCTAATGATTTTGCTTCTAAATTTTCTCAAAATGATAATTTTTCCCATTGGGCAAATTGTCTACAAATATCTGCAAACCTTTCCAAATCTTAATATACTCATTCTCTAAGTCCTTTAGGGCTTTACTAGAGATGTCATGTATTGTTTTGATGTGTTTTATCAACATGTTAATGGTTCCTTGATTTGCGCACCTATCTTTACTAATTGTGATCGATAGGTTAAATATTCTCATCTACATGAATTCTTAGATTCTAGAGCATTTCTCATCTCAATTCATCTGCATGGAATCCTAATAAAGAAATCACTCAACTTAGGTATCGAAAGGGTTTCAATAGCAACATTAGCGTAACTAAGTCCTTGATCCTAAATCTCTGGTTTTGTTAAAGTTGTATGGTTCCTCCCGCCGCTCGATGAGTTTCCCGATCTTCTTTCCCCAAAGATCGATGGTGACTTCGAAATTATGTATACCTATGCCCAGGATCGCGTCAAATCCACAGAATTTCGGCAATCATCCCTAAACCCTCCATCCTCCGATGAGGTGGTCACGAAACTGGACCAAAAAAAAAAAGTGGGTAGGACTTGCCTCATATAGTTCGGTCTTGATAGTGTAGCTACAACATATGTGTGTTGCTAATTATTTGTCGTTGTCGCTATCGAGGTAAAGAAGTAAACAGATGTTGAAATTCGCTAACGTTTAACCTAAGAAGGAATGCCCTTAATGTTCATAAAACTAAGTGGACTTTTGCTAACGTTAGGAAATTTACATTTACGAAACTTGTTAGAATTTGCTATTCTATGAAGCCTCAAAAAACTTTGAAGTTTAAGGTCCTGTTTGTCTATATTTTTAATTTTTGCATTTTATTTAATTTAAAATATGTGATGGACTCATTTTGACTTTATCTTGTTCCACAACACTAGAAACTGTTGCAATATACTAGTATTGACAGTGCTATCATACATGATTATTTCGTGATTATTTAGAATTGATATTGTTTTATATTTTGGCGGGAAAGCAAAATTTTTCTTATTGCTATGTGAAAGCTTAGGGCAGCATGGCAACACATTTGCTTTAGAAATCAACTTCTGCCTAGAAGTTGATTTTTCTACTTCCGCTTCTAGAGAAAGTAATTTTTTTTACTTCTTCAAGTGGCTTCAAAATTATTTATGGAGTTAAAAAAAGCTCCATAAATAAAAAAAATTTGTGTTACTAGACGGATTTCTACTTCAGAAGCACTTATGGAGTAAAAATTCTACTCCAAATGTGTTGTCATGCGCACCCTTAACCACCTAGGACATTCAAGCAAAACCCTAATCTAGTTAGGGCGATGATGATCTCTCCTAAGCTCACTAGGAGCAATCTCCTCCAATCAACTTTGTTGAACAAAATTGTGGCTATTATTATTTGTTTGATCTTTGTGAGGCCAATCCCAACTATGGCGAGCAAGAGCCTTTTCTTGCTGGTCATTTTGACTTTCTTGAAAATTCGTGGGTTGTAGAGGATGACTACTTTGATCCTCATCGCTTGCTCGAAGAATTGAATTTGGCCATGGCCAATAGTATCCATTGCACTAAGGATAAGGACCTTAGCAAGAGCTCCTTCCGCACAACTCCTCCACGAGTCTTCCTTGGAAGCTCGGCAACATCCTCCTTGCAATTATTGTTGATCCCAGTTGCTATTTTTATGTCTTGAAATCAAGTTTCCACTTCATGCTCTAAATTAAAAATTGGGAGCAAGATCTTTTTCGCCTCGGCCAACTCGCCTTACAATACTAACCACCTCGGCGATTCAGGCATCTTATGGATCCTAAATGCCATAGCAAGGGAACGGATTGCCGCGATACTTAGGATCATCCTCCACCCTAGCTTTAGGGTCAATTTCGTGAAGAAGTAATTCAATATGTAGTCGAACAAGATCCCTAGGTTTATGCATAACTCCGACAAAGAGGTTAAGAAACCTTGGTGCACGGCGGAGGAGATTTCTGTAGAGTTTATAGGCGTGATCATTAGGGCAAAGCCGACCTCGATGTCGGTAATTCACCACCCTGTCATCAAAATTGCGTAGGACGGCCATAGGCCATTAGGACTAAACTGAGTAAAAAGATGGTAGAGGTGAGAACGATGGTGTAACTATCGCCAATGTGGTCTGACATTCTTCCAGTAATGAGAGAGCCATGAGGGCACCAATGTTGAGAATTCCAGCATGGATTTTGACCTGTGTGTATTTTTTTTTTTTGAAGTTCTCTTTTGTGAAGATCATGGCCCCGCTCATAACACTAGGTCGAAATCTTTATTGGAATCCTCAACATTTGTGCCCTCATGGGCTCTCTCATCACCAGAAGAATATCGGACTGCATTGGTTGTAGTTACACCATCATTCGTGCCTCTACCATCTTCTTACTTGGCTCGGTCCTAATGGGCTATGGGCCTTCCTATGCGATTTTGATGACGGGGCGGTTAATCGCCGCATCGAGGTCGATTTCGCCCTAATGATCGCCTGTCAACAAATTCAGTTGGAGCCTAGACCTAGGGTGGAGGATAAGTCTAGAGATCTTAAGTTCGAGTGAGCTTAAGTTCGAGCCTGTCAAAAATTCAGTTGGACCTATATTCATTCAAAAGGTTAAACCATTGACTTATCTGCTAACTAAGATATATTTACGCTCCACACCATACCAATTATCCAAGTTGTACAATCTACACTAGACATTGTTTCCAGCCTAGGTCTAGGCCCAACTTTTGTTGACAGGCGATCTTTCTTACAAATCGACCTTAATGCGGCGATTAACCGCCCCGTCATCAAAATCGCATAGGAAGGCCCAGAGCCCATTAGGACCTAGCCAAGTAAGAAGATGGTAGAGGCACGAATATGGTGTAACTACGAACCAATGCAGTCCGATATTCTTCTGCTGATGAGAGAGCCCATGAGGGCACAAATGTTGAGGATTCCAATAAAGATTTCGACCTAGTGTTTATGTGCGGGCCATGATGCTTGACACCAAGAGAACTTCAAAAAAAAAATACACACATGTCCAAAATCCATGCTGGAATTCTCAACATTGGTGCCCTCATGGGCTCTCTCATTACTGGAAGAATGTCAGACCACATTGGCGATAGTTACACCATCGTTCTCACCTCTACCATCTTTTTACTCACTTTAGTCCTAATGGCCTATGGGCCGTCCTACGCAATTTTGATGACAGGGTGGTGAATTACCGACATCGAGGTCGGCTTTGCCCTAATGATCACGCCTATAAACTCTACAGAAATCTCCTCCGCCGTGCACCAAGGTTTCTTAACCTCTTTGTCGGAGTTATGCATAAACCTAGGGATCTTGTTCGACTACATATTGAATTACTTCTTCACGAATTGACCCTAAAGCTAGGGTGGAGATGATTCTAAGTATCGCGGCAATCCGTTCCCTTGCTATGGCATTTAGGATCCATAAGATGCCTGAATCGCCGAGGTGGTTAGTATTGTAAGGCGAGTTGGCCGAGGCGAAAAAGATCTTGCTCCCAATTTTTAATTTAGAGCATGAAGTGGAAACTTGATTTCAAGACATAAAAATAGCAACTGGGATCAACAATAATTGCAAGGAGGATGTTGCCGAGCTTCCAAGGAAGACTCGTGGAGGAGTTGTGCGGAAGGAGCTCTTGCTAAGGTCCTTATCCTTAGTGCAATGGATACTATTGGCCATGGCCAAATTCAATTCTTCGAGCAAGCGATGAGGATCAAAGTAGTCATCCTCTACAACCCACGAATTTTCAAGAAAGTCAAAATGACCAGCAAGAAAAGGCTCTTGCTCGCCATAGTTGGGATTGGCCTCACAAAGATCAAACAAATAATAATAGCCACAATTTTGTTCAACAAAGTTGATTGGAGGAGATTGCTCCTAGTGAGCTTAGGAGAGATCATCATCGCCCTAACTAGATTAGGGTTTTGCTTGAATGTCCTAGGTGGTTAAGGGTGCGCATGACAACACATTTGGAGTAGAATTTTTACTCCATAAGTGCTTCTGAAGTAGAAATCCGTCTAGTAACACAAATTTTTTTTATTTATGGAGCTTTTTTTAACTCCATAAATAATTTTGAAGCCACTTGAAGAAGTAAAAAAAATTACTTTCTCTAGAAGCGGAAGTAGAAAAATCAACTTCTAGGCAGAAGTTGATTTCTAAAGCAAATGTGTTGCCATGCTGCCCTAAGCTTTCACATAGCAATAAGAAAAATTTTGCTTTCCCGCCAAAATATAAAACAATATCAATTCTAAATAATCACGAAATAATCATGTATGATAGCACTGTCAATACTAGTATATTGCAACAGTTTCTAGTGTTGTGGAACAAGATAAAGTCAAAATGAGTCCATCACATATTTTAAATTAAATAAAATGCAAAAATTAAAAATATAGACAAACAGGACCTTAAACTTCAAAGTTTTTTGAGGCTTCATAGAATAGCAAATTCTAACAAGTTTCGTAAATGTAAATTTCCTAACGTTAGCAAAAGTCCACTTAGTTTTATGAACATTAAGGGCATTCCTTCTTAGGTTAAACGTTAGCGAATTTCAACATCTGTTTACTTCTTTACCTCGATAGCGACAACGACAAATAATTAGCAACACACATATGTTGTAGCTACACTATCAAGACCGAACTATATGAGGCAAGTCCTACCCACTTTTTTTTTTTTGGTCCAGTTTCGTGACCACCTCATCGGAGGATGGAGGGTTTAGGGATGATTGCCGAAATTCTGTGGATTTGACGCGATCCTGGGCATAGGTATACATAATTTCGAAGTCACCATCGATCTTTGGGGAAAGAAGATCGGGAAACTCATCGAGCGGCGGGAGGAACCATACAACTTTAACAAAACCAGAGATTTAGGATCAAGGACTTAGTTACGCTAATGTTGCTATTGAAACCCTTTCGATACCTAAGTTGAGTGATTTCTTTATTAGGATTCCATGCAGATGAATTGAGATGAGAAATGCTCTAGAATCTAAGAATTCATGTAGATGAGAATATTTAACCTATCGATCACAATTAGTAAAGATAGGTGCGCAAATCAAGGAACCATTAACATGTTGATAAAACACATCAAAACAATACATGACATCTCTAGTAAAGCCCTAAAGACTTAGAGAATGAGTATATTAAGATTTGGAAAGGGTTTGCAGATATTTGTAGACAATTTGCCCAATGGGCAAAATTATCATTTTGAGAAAATTTAGAAGCAAAATCATTAGAATAGGGTTGGCCAATTGAATGTGCCCATTTCTATTTCTAATATTTTCTGAAATTTGTTTGGATTTTTGAAACGATCTGCCCTTAAGGGGTAAAATCATCATTTTAGGAAGAATCGAGAGCCAAAATCACAAAATATGAATTTGGCCACTCAAGTTTGACCATTTTTCATTTTTGTAATTTTTGAAAAAAATTCGCAATTTTTCGAGAAGATTTGCCCAAAAAGGGACAAAATCGTCATTTTGGAATAAAGAGAGGGAAAATCGCCAAAAATAGGATTGGCTAGTTGAAATGCCCAATTTCCTAATTTTTGATATTTTCTGAATTTTTGGAATTTTTTAGAATTTGTTCCAATTTTTAGAATTTTTTCATGAATTTTCTAATTTTATGGATTTTTAAAATCATTTCTGAATTTTTTATTATTTTTCCAGACCAAGTCGGGTTGACCCGGCCCACGCCTTGCGACCATCCACCCGGACTGTATGGTTCAAACTGGCCTAGACCAAAACGATATAGTTTTGCCCAATTTTTTTTTAATTTTCGAAATTTGAAATTTTTTTAATGATTTTTGAATTTCCTGTATTTTTATTAATTTTTCTATTTTCCCACCCAAATTTTTGAATTTCAAACGAACACACTAGATTTCGCCACGTGACCTCATCACAGCTATTAGATCAAAATAAATTGTTATATTTTTAGAAAAAGAAATGGATGGCCAATATCTTGACGAGTGTTCAAACTTAAGCCACATAATCATAAAAAGATTTTTATTTTTGAAAATCAATTTTAATATCTAAAAATGATTTTTTATTTTGAAAACTCCACAATCGCGCCACCTGACCAAAACGTGGCCGTCCGATCAGATTTTTATTTTAAATTTTTTTAGAAAATGCGAAGTTTGACCGAGTCAATCCACTCAAGGTTGAAGATGACCGAGGACAGCCATCCTTCTATCAACATCCAATGGTGGTACCATTCGAATTGTCTCAATCTAAGCTATAACATATCTAAAATTCAGCATGATCCAACAGTGAAAACCACCTAAAAAAGCATGAACAGGTTCGGCCGCAGTGACGCCCGATCTTGCGTTTTACACGATATTAATCCAAACCAAAGCTACGACTAGCATCCATGGGGTCGAGCGGTACTTACCTTGTAATCCGATCGCTTTGAATGACGTCGAAAACGAGCTCGTTTGACCGCAAAAGCTTGAGCGAGACGGTTCGGAAGACTCCTTAGACTCACGCGAGGCTTGAGGGACCGGTAAGAGGCATCGGTTTGGCTCCGAGCGCAGTGACGAAAGCTTGAAAGTCTCGGGGGAGCTCCGTGGCTATGGCGACGAGCAAGCTTGCGAGACCTCGTTCTCTCTCTCTCTGTGTTTTTCTGTTCGTTCTCCTCTCTCGGTGAAGCCTCTTTGTCAAGTCCTCCTCCTGAATCTCTGTCTCGACCCGCTGGGTATTGACTGGGCGTTGGTCAAGGGACTGAGGAACCGCCGGAGCGTTGCTGAAAATTCGTGGAGGGGGCCGCCTAGGAACGGAGGCTCGCTGGAGCGTCTTGCTAGCGTTGAGAGGTGCGGCTGGAAGGAACAACATGTGTGGCTGGGAAGGTTCAATCCTCTGTTAGATCCCAAACTGATTCAAAGCAGGGGAAGAGCACACCAGGAAATACACGAGACGAACTCGTCAAGCGATTGACATGCGAACAACAAATTTGTTGATGAACGTAGATGCTTACCTCTTTCGCTCTGGCGCGTGGGAGAGATGAGATATCTTCTCCGCCATTATAGCTAGTCCGATCAATAAGAGCTGGATCAAGAGAGACAGAGAGTTTTTGTTTCTTCTCCTTCGATCAAAGACGCCTGGAGAAGATGAGAGATCTTCTCCGCCATTATAGCATAGTCCGATCAATGAAGCTGGGTCAAGAGGCTTCTCCTTCGATTTTGTCTCCGATCGCAGCAACCTTGCTCCGCCACGTGTCCCGCGGCCCCCACCGCGACCGTCGAAGTCGCAACGGCGCGCACTTTCCGAATACGACAAAATTTAAGCGAGAGGGGATTCTTAAAACTAATTCTGTTTGTTTGTTTCCTTTTTCTTTTTTGGTTGTTGAGCCCCCAAATCGGTTATCCCCGTTTCCTCGTAACAGATTTCTCTTCTTCTTTTTTTCCTTTTTCTTTTTTCGGCTGAACGAGCGAACGCACCGTGTCTTTTGGGTTGACCTGGTCAACTTTATCTTCTTCTTTTTTATTTTCTTGCCTAATTCAACACCAATTTGACCCTTTTTGCAACTTTAAGCTCGAAATTGAACTCTACAACATGAATATCATCTAGAAATGATAAATTGTGGAAAAATTGATTTTATTCGGTACAAAACCTCCAAATTTCAGTTTTGACGCAAAAGTGAACTCTAATTAATCCCAACCCTAAATGGCCAAATCCAGCGAAACTGACCCCACCAATGGATTTAAAAAGGTGAAAACCTATGGGTAAAGGTTTATTTGTGGATGGGTTTGCACTTAGAATGCCCAATTTGACTTTAATTGAAAACCATGGGACTAAATTAAAAAGATTTTTGCTATTTTTTCAAATTATTCAATTGAGAAGTTTATTGGACCAAAATGAAATTAAAGGTATGAGGATCAAATGTAATAACTAGCATAAAGTGAGAAAGCACTAGGAAAGACTTAAGTTGTGATTTTTGAAAAATAAGGGACCTAAATGTAAAAATCGGGAAAAGTAGATTTCTCATCGAATTTTTGAATTTTAAAGTGACCAAAATGAAATTGGACTTAAACAAGACTATGATTTTTTTTTTTTGGTATTTTTTTGGTCACAAATGCTATTTTTCTTGTTTTTGGGCCATTTTCTAATTACAAGAAATTCCAAAATTTAAAAAAAAATTCAAGAATATTTTTTGTTCATAA
>JAGVVM010006015.1:0-19968 GCA_019149425.1 Psidium friedrichsthalianum
CTTGAAGTCTATACTTTCGCTTTTATGGGTGTACTCATGAATAAAAGTGGTTTCATTAAATCAATCCTACTCAAAATTGCCTAGGCATTTTGGAGCTGGTGTGCTGGACCCTGTAATGGATTCTCTTCACCCTCTATGGCAATGTGTTAGTATCAAAGCACAATCTTCATTATTTATTAACATACGTTAGCCAAAAAACACAAATTGCCATTTAAAATTATATTAAACCGGGGATATATGATAACGACAATGAGAAGGAAACGGAAAAAAGTATGATAAGGTAAAGTTGAGGGGACTAACTAGTCTCACTGTAGACTTCTGACCATTTGGGAGAGTTATGGCATGGGGGCCAATTCCATGGCAGCACTCATGGCAAATTGTGTGAGTAAAGAAAGAATCAAAATCCACTAGCCCACTTTGCTCCCTTGAAATGCATCCAGCCGCTATGGGCTGGAGAATTTGCTTAAACCTGGTTTTAATAAGAAGAGAGTTGAGAAGCATAACAAGCGATGAAATCGGCACAGAAATCAGATGCAGATATTATGCTGCAATCTAAAGGGAATACAACAATCACAAAGAAGATAAGGATGTCATACTTTGCTTCTGAAACATTCTTGAGCATAACCATAGATGTTCCTCGATCCTTCACGATGTGCTCATCATTTGGTAAGTTAAAAGCAACAGTTTGAGGGCCCTTAACATCCTGGATTTCAATCCATCAATCATTTTTCAGAAAATGAAAGCATCAGGGTGTCTAAGATAAGATAACTATCAGTCCAGCCGTCTCATGATGAGTAGAAAATTGTTTCAATTGAACTGGCAATGGCAAATACGTGGTCACAATCTTACACCAGAAAGAGGTGATCATTAATGGGAATTTAAGACCATTACATGAAAAAAAGACCAGAGGCAAGTGTAACGATTCACGTTCTGAGGAGTAACCAAAAACTCACCCCTGCATTGTAAACAAGCTGAATGACACGTATTGGTGCAGCCTTCACATCTTGTGATTTGTATATAGTGTCCAGTGGGAGATTTTGTTCCAATACCTAGTGCAATGTCACAAAAAATAAGAAAGTGGACTCCACCAGTAAAGTTGGACTACATTTGTTGAGTCTCTGTTGAATATGATTTGACAAGGGTACCTGAAGATTATCTCCAAAGAGTTTCAATTGAGCAGTTGCCTTGTCATCTCGAATACCAATAAATGCTTCAAACGTCGCCTAATGCAATTGTGAATCGATTGCAGCATTGCCAAAGAAGTAGAGACAAATGTTAGTACAAGACCATGGACATGTTAAAGATCGTAGCGGTCTATTAGATTGAGGACAGATGCATAAAGTAGAAAGTTTTTAGAGAAAATAAATAATAAGCAATAAGCAGTCAGTCAAAAACAAATCACCAGTAACATCATAACTTTTGCTTCCGTTTCCATACCCCCTTACTCACATTATTTTGCACCATTTACTCGTAGTCACATCAAATATTCTTTCATCTTTAACATTTCAATCATGGAAGTACCTTTTTTCTATGAAGCTCTTTTAAGTGCATGCGATTGGGACATATCTCAAGGCTACTGCAGAATTAAATAACAGGACCAGTGGAGTTATTACAATGCATGAGTACCAAGATCAGAACTTCAAGGAAGAGAAAGGAACCAAGAATTTTATCAGAACTTCAAAAAACATTGAGACATCAATGTGAATGTCATGCACATAGCTTTCTAGTGGAAGTCCGGTACTGTCCAATGATGGGATTTCAACAATTTTATCAGCTACACCAACTACAAATCTGTGCATGATAGGTAAAAAATGGACTTCAGGAGTCCAGGCTCTGCAGGTATCATTTACAAGGGTTCCAACCAGGCAGGTGATTGTATGCTGCCAGAGATGTTTTATCAGCTACACCAACTACAAATCTAGTGCGGCGGTTTCTCAGATTATCTCATGTAATTATAGCAGAGATGTTTTTCTTGTCTGCCTCGTAGAAGGATGAAATCAGAAGATCAAGTTCTTCTTTGCTCAGAATCATTTACGTGAGACCTATCAATGATATGAATGTCATGGTCTACTATCCATCTCTGAAGACAAATTCTCATTCATTGCTGTTCCATGAAGAAATAGGACATTTTTAGACTGCTAATGCAATTAAACAGTCTTCTTCCGAGGTCAGTATCGAAAAATGACATAGGTTAAACAACCTTGATGAGAGTGAATCACATGTAGGCTCTATGACATACATGCATGAAGAACCTACCATGCATGGATGAAAATGCAGGAAGAAAGATTTTGGGTGAATAATACCTTGTAGCCAAATAGTGTGTCTTCATAAGTCTCATAAGGACCAATAGTCACATCCAACTTGGAGTCCTTGAAATTGGGAAACAGTGAGAGCATCAATCCTTTAATAATGTAGTAATACTTCCAGAACATGAATTTAAAAAAAAAATGGCATCTTCATCTCCTTACCAGCAATTCTAGATCATGAGATACCCAACTTCACAAATTATCGCCACTAAAAATTAAACAAATCCATGCAGGCCATAACCAGGCTTGATACCAATGCTCAAGCTGAGTAAGAAGTCAGTATAACTACAAGGCCAGTGACCTTCACTATCAATCCAACATTGCAGCATTAAACTACTGAGAACAGAACCAGCTCATAAAAATGTTCTCCAAACCATTCACTTCTCAACACCAACAGGAGAAGTGAAAATCATCACCAGTTTGTGGCAAAAAGGTCTGAGAACGGGATTCAATTCGAAGTAAACTGACAACATTCTTAAGATGAGTATTTGTTAAAGAGAGTCACTCATCATAAATCCTTTATTTTAGAGGAAAAAGGTTACAGCAGCTTTGTTTGCAACCAGTGGAAGGAAGCTCATCTTACTCAGCCGGTGAAATTCTTGCTCAAGGACTATGAGAAGGAATACAATCTCTGAATTCCACCCAAAACACTTTCTCAATTTTATCAAATTATCACCCTAATCCTAAACATGGTGGCAACCAGTTTTGGCAACCTATATCTCTCTTAGTCGAGCTGCTACATTTTCTAGTCCAGATACCTAACTGCTAAGGTGAACTCTGTACATCCTAGTTGCTAATAGGTGGAGATTGACAGAAGACTCTCTTCCTCCAGTACACAAATCTCATAGGTATGCTAAAATGTCGTCAGAATACTTGTCCAGCCAGAGCTACATCTTTCACTTGCTATGTCCACTCTCCCATTGTACATATACTATGGCCATCTACTGCAAAATTTCAATCTCAGAAGTAACTCGTCTATTCACAATGAGAATTACAACATTAAAAATGAAACCAAGGGTGACATATACTAACCAACTCCATCCAGGCAATGTCCGAGTCATAATAGTCATTGGACAAAAAGGCTTCAGCCTTGCTTTGCAATAGTTTCTTCAAGCTACACAAAGCAAGAAAGTACAGGCGTTTAAGAACAGCTTAGCCAGTATTGGCATATTCATGTATAAAGAATGACCCAACAATAGTAAATGGTGATACATCAACCCACAATACCTTGGGGAGCTAGTTAAATTTCCAGCCTTATGCAACAGTTCAGCAGCTTTTGTAAGCAAAGCTCTGTACTCTTGTGAATAGGGGACAATAAAAAGGTCATGAACCGGTTTGACTGCATTACTATTACTTTTGTCAGAAACTATAGACAAGGCTTCGTCCAAACTAAATTGACTTTTCCTCTTAATAACATTGAAAAAGCCAGTTGCCTCCTCTTTTTCATCTTTTGATAAGCTGCTCTTCCATAAGTCAAATTCCTGTTTCCACACAAGCAGTTAAAATGACTTCTAGCAGATATATAAGGAATAGACAGCTTCATTGATTACAAACTCCTATTTTGAATGTATGTGAGCTGGCATAGGTCATTCTTGAAGTTGGGTTGATTTAAAGAGATACCTCTTTGTCCATGTCAGGGGGATAAAAGTTTGCACCAGGTGGTTTTTGCATAGGAAATGCAGCCTTATATTCGATACCCTTCCACCCATTTACTTGCTTTGTAGGTTTAGATAGCAACTTAACGGCGGAATCTGCAGTTGTCAAAAAGGCCTCATTCTCATCAAGGCAAGACCTGTGGACATAAAATAACTGTACTAAGTTGAAATAATTATTCGCTGACAATTCTAGATGTCATAAAGGACATTAAAATATAAAAAGGTGACCCCCAATGCAAAATCAACAGTACTAAAAGGATACAATTAACATCATGTGAGTCCCCTAACACACACTCTGAAATGTCCACTTAAGAAAATTATTTGTGGTAATAACCTTTCCAAAACCAACAAAAATACTATAAAGATCATCTAATGAGAGTTTTAATAAATCAAGAGAGTATGATGCCTGTACTGGCTGATTGTCTCTCTACTGATCACTAGTCTTGACTGGTTCTTATCCCTCTATATTATCAAGCAAACTCAAAGGCAACTTCCATCTCAAACTTTCACTCAAAAATTCCATGAAAGATAATATGAATGATGGCTGTATATTACTGAAAAGTGAGAAAAATAATAATTTCAAAGGGTTAACAAACTATTATTTTATTTCATAAATCTCTCACGAACTCTAAATATAAAGTAACCTTCACATCCAACAATCATTTCAATGAATTTCCTAAAATAACTCAAATCACAGTCTCTTCCCTTGTCAAAATTTGCACACATGTATGGGAGTGCTATTTTTGCTAGCCAACAAAGAAAGACGAGAGGCGTGAATAAAAGAAATGAGAGACATGTCAAGTCAGAGCTTTCCATCTTGGTTTACCATGGACTTTTATTTATTGAATAGTATATCCATTTAAGCTTGTCCAGCTCTGACAAAGCGGCATGCTCCTTCAACCAATCTCTCAGAGCTGGATTGTTGTACCACACCTAAAATAATCAACAAAAAGTCACCCACCAAAACCAAATCAAGTAGAAATCTGCTTAAGTAGTAGTATAGGATGATACTCAACCCTCTTATAATTTAGGAATTAATACGTCTGTCTACTACAATAAGTTTGACTAGAAGAAAAGAACGGTTAATATCTTCATAATCTTACTGCTATCTTCACTGAGCGAACACCAACCTTGCCTAAAAAGAATTAAACAAGGCATATCGAAGAAGGCATATAATCCTACTGCTATCTCCTCAACGTGTTTGAAATTTTTATAGAATTTTTTTTTCCCCATTTGAATTAGATAAGCAATTAAATTACGACTGCATCAAATTTTTTTTAATGATAAAAGCAACAAAGCTTTTCCCCGTAGCTGCATCAACTATATGGATCATCTCATGCCTTTGGACATCTCATCTATTATTATATTCTCATTCTGTGACTATCAGACCACCCTTGCATGTTGCAAGTGACTGAATAGAAAAAATTATATCTGTACTTGACTCTAGATAGGTTAGTTCCTTCAGTCCAAGGGTCCATCTTATGGGGAACAATTACCAATTGATGGGTAGAACACATGTACCATATCTAATTACATACCAATCATAGGTAGACGTAAAATATGCTTCACTTAAGATAGTTCAGTATCAATTTAGAAATAATTACGGATAGACATGTTCAGTTTTACCAACCTGCAGGTAGAAGATTTCATCAATAACTTTTGCAGCCTTAATTACTAAAAGCAGGGCTTCCCTGTCTCCATTTGAAAGCCCTGACAGCTGCACAAGAAAATGTGAGAGTCAAATAAAAAGGTGATCTCTTATTTTTATAAGTAAATAGGTCAATATTGATTCTTATGCATGCGATGACAAAAAAAAAAGTGAAAAAGAACCCTGAAGAATAAGAAGTAAATTCCACTACTACTTTTGAGCAAGCCAGTGCAAAGGACATCTTGGATGACATCACATAACCAAGACTGAGCTTCTCCTTGCAAGATTTTTGCCGCGTATAAGAGACATAGACATGAAAAAAAGGTCACCTAGACCACTGCGCATTACACATTGCACTTGTTCTAAATTCTCTCAAGTAGAAGATGAGCTTCTTCGTGAAATGCCTAGGAGCACTACAATCATCTTACGCCGGGATTGGGGTCGCATGTAATTAGTCCTCTTTAATGAACACTGTTGGAAAATGGAAATGTAAACAAGTCCTAATCACAGGCAATAAGCAAAAACAAATGAACTTACAAAATGTAGCAATTATATCTACAATTAGTGCGTTAGAACAATAAAAAAATTAAAAGAATGCAAGCGGCTTCTGTGGCACTTTATCCCCTTCTGTGGAAAGAATAAAAAGCCCGAGAATCATATATAACAATGAGATCCAAGACTAACTGCCACATATTTGACAGATATGAAAAAAGATATCTATGTGGATTCCACCAACGGGATTACAACCTCTGCATTGAGCGGAACAGAAGCATAGCGACGGATTTTCTTTTGTAGAGCCAAGCTGCGGTCCACGGTCTTCTGGTTGTACCTTTAACAGATTTAGATAAAACAGACTATGTAAGTGGTAAAAAACCATCGCAAATGACCATAAGGAAGGGATTACCCAATATTCTTTCAATTACTTCTCAAGTTTAATAATTGGAGTTAATAAATTAAATGCTAGGATATCTAGCCCAAACTAAAACTTCTCCAAATGAAATAACAAATGTCCTTTAGGCTTTCTCACGGCAAGCATCTATTCCAAAGCTTACCTTTGTGCAACTATGTCAAATAGTTGCCCATATTGTCCATTTACATCATAAGGGACGTATTCGGGATCTTCTTTAGCAAGGAAACTTCTATACTCATCATAAGATAAGTATTTAACAGCAGAAACTTCACTTTCCTATGCAACAAAAAGTTCTCAGATGGAATAGTTGTTTAAAACCTCTTCTATAGTAGATAATAAGAAGGATTTTATTAAGGGCGCTTGTCAAACATCTCAAATAAGTAAAAAAATGTCATTCCAATGTATTTTCATTGTCGTGTTATGGGTAAGAAATGCATTGGAAATGAAAAAATTTCCTTGTCGAGCATGGCTAAAAAGTGTCCCAGGGGCACTTGTTTACAAGACCCTAATAAGATATATGTCGTGAAATTACAGTAAATAAGTACTCGAATAAAAGAAGCAATTAATATCAAAGAGCAAAATCCCGGAGATGCCAGTGATCATTTACTATGAAGCTCTGTTTTGGGGATAAACAAATTCTCAGTTCTCCATTAAGTTCTCCATGAAACTGAATAACCCTGAACAACTTAACATTCTAACAAATGAGAAATTGACAAAGAATATGTTCCCATCTCTATTGTATGTCTCCATGAGAATGTTCATGCACATACCTGCCTAGATGCATCTTGATTACTGTTCATACGTAGTTTTATCTTAATGATCCCCAATTTATACATAAACACGACTACAAGGAAGACCATCTTCTGAGTGGGCAAGAACAAACCTCACTTCATGCAAGACAAAGTTACCTGCAGCGTAAAGGCCTCCAATGGAATTGGATCAAGAGTGGTCACCAGATAGACATCATTAAATTCATTATTGATGAAATTACCATCATTTATAACACTGCATTGGAAAGAACTATAAGAAGTCAAAAAATTGAGAATACCCTGAACTTCTGATGAGTAAATAAACAACATAAAGAAATATTAAAGTTGGTCCAAACTTCAAAAATCATTTGTTAATGAAGATCTGCAGAAAATTGACTCTTCACACTTCATCTTATTAAAACTTCATGAAGATATCATATAGGTGCACAGTGCTCACTAAGCAGAAACAACGCCTTCTACTTATTCTGTTATTGACGATGCAACTTCTGGATCCCATGCTTCTCATACTACATAACCAGATTTCTTCACTCTAGGTAATGAAAACTAAAATTTCGCTAATATCTAGTTCAAAATTGGTTCTTTGAAATCTTCACATAAGCATACTCAATTTCAATTGACCAATTTCCAGAAGCAAGATCTTGTACAAGTACAATGGAGGAAGACAGTCAGAGCTCGACGGCCAAAAGCACTCAAGAAAGTTTGTGGAAGTATTACTTCTATCATTTTCAAATAAAGTCTAGAGCTTAAAATAACATGATATCCTATCTTGGAACTTCCATTACACCACATGGACCAGTCAAAACCAAGTAACCCCTAGTTTATGCACAATGTTCCGAGGTACGCTAAAGTTTGTAACTTGAAACATGAGAGAATGCTTCAATCCATTGACATGAATAGGAACAAATACAGAATTTTGACGTCGTCTAGCCTGGTTGATGCATCTTCGGAGGGAAAGGAAACAGTTGCAGAAATGGAGGTAAGGGACACTAACCACTCTTGAAGAAAAATAAATAAGAACTCAAAAGCGTCCTTCGGAAGGACTATTCCTAGCTCCTCCTCAAGTTCCCTCCTGAAGTATACAAAGTTTATCTCAGAATAAGCATGATTGAGCAAGCAGGTAATTCATTTTTTAGGTGGCCAGTGCAAGCGTGTAATTTAAAGATCATAAAACATGAAGCCAGGAACATATAAATTCAGTAAATGTACAGGAAATGAAACGAATTTCTGTGTGTATTTAGTTTCTTTTATAGATCTAAATATTGAATAGATTCCGGACTGAGAGAATTATAAAGAGTTTCGTCACAAACAGACCTGCAACTCACAGAAGCCTTTATAAACAATCATAAGCTGGCTCTCCAAAATCAGTTTCTACAGTTATATATGAAGCATCTTCTTTCCACGATGGACATTATCGCTTTATTGAAGGAAGAAAGTATTCTACCTCCTGAATTCTCATTAGATTTCTCAGACATGGTCTTAAACATAAATTATGGTCATAAAGGCCTTGGAAAAGGTACATCCTCTTATTCTTTCCTTTCCCGCCAGGCAAAGTCAGAATTATGGGCTCAGTGAGTTTAGAACTGCACTTTGAGAATCGAAAGCAGATCATTTTGCTTGGGCATCAAGATAAGAAGAGAAATCATGCATATGTTTTAAATTGCAACTCGCTAACAGCCAAATTAGTTTCTAGAATGGCAGCAGTACTTCAGTACTTTAGTCAGATATTACAATTTACAGATGTTATCATGGGCGCCGCAAGATTGACAGAAACTGCAAATAGTCTCAAGAAAAATCGCTACTGAATGAAAATTACAAATATGTACGCAAAGTGAGGTCAAAAATTCCAATGGTGGTCATCTACACCAAAAGCATCTCTATCAGAATCGTCGCCATTAGAAAAACATGAACACAAGAACTTCGTAAAGTATGGATCAAACTGGTGGTTTTAAGGCTAATTAATTTTCTCTCAAGGTAACCTGTAATTGCTAGATAACAAACTACAGCCTTACTTCTTTCTAGGTAACAGTATGTGGGGAGCATTGCCTCTGGAAGTTGGACCCGGGTAACAACCAAACACAACTTACGAGAAAATCATGTATAGAACTTGGATCACAGCAAAATATAAGGTCCAAATCTTAGTGTAGATGCCACAAAGATGAAAACCCTAATAGGAGTTCCTTCAGAGCATAGAATTGCGCTTAACCGAGAAGCAGAGAATGGAGTGTATTTTAAGGATTGAGTTTGTTAACTGGGCTGACACAAGCGAGGAATCGCCAGCAGATATATGGCCAGCACTCGAAATATCCCAATGGCCTGGCCATGAGTCCTTGCAGTCAGCGCGCCTCTGGAGGAGGAGTTCCTGTGTACTCTCTGAAAATATCCACACATGAACTGCTCGATGGTAGTCCCCATCACGATGAACATCGCCCCTGCACACGATAACGGCAATATTAAGCAAATAACGGGAAGGGAAAATGGTCAAAAAGACCAGTCGATGAATATGTTTGAAGCTCAAAAATAGTTCTTCAATTGATGTCTTGATGTTTATGAGCAAACAATGCTGATTAAGATGAAAGATATTGCTTCCAGTAAAAAGAACGGTACCAGACAGTAAAGCTATAAGATAGTCACATGATTTGAATACGTAAAGTTGATAGAGAGTTCAATTACCAGCTTGATCGCCTAACATAAATCAGTGCCATGATGAGGACTAACAAAGAAAGATAGCATAGTTCCACCATCTATGATATTATGACTAGAGAGAAACTTCGCTTTCTCAGGACTCGGGATACAGTCAAAGCTGAGTACTTTCTACATAGCTCCCGTTTTCCAGCCAACCAAAGAAGTAAGCCGATTAACATTCATAAGAATTGCATCATCAAGAACCCATGATTGAACGGAAGAATCACACCCGTGTTTCCTCATCAAGTTCCTTTTTTTTTTTTCAATCAATTTCAAGGCAGCAAACAAAGAACTAAAGAAAGGGTGGATGGGGAGAGAGAGGTGCGTGCCTGGGTTTGCAAATGCCGGTTTTTTCACCGGTCCTGGTGAGGACGTCGAAGTACTCAATTTCAGAGTGAGCTGAAGCTTCCGCCATATTTCAGTGTCTCAGGTTCACCACTCAAATCGGGAGCTAATAAGAGAGAGACAGAGAGAGTTGGCCCGGCGTGTGACCTCGGCAGAGTATTGATCTTGGCGTGGAATCTCGGCTGAGGATGTTTTCCTCGGAGGAAAAGGGCATCAAGGTACCAACATTGACTTCATGTTTTGAATTGGCATATAAAAAATGTTCATAAATACTTTTACGTGAAAATCCGCCTCTCTGTCTCCAATGATCATCGCGCACGTTCTCGACGCCTCGTACTCCAGTTCCGCATATTACTAAGAACGCGCGCGGCAGCACTTTTGCTTAATAAATCAATTTTTGATCAAAAATTAATTTTTTTTATCTCTACTCCAGAGAAGTTGATTTTTTGTCATAAAATTCATTTAGTAAAAATTAAAAATTTCTACTTCTAAAATATTATTAACACAAATTTTTTTATGAATTTTTTTTTTGGTGGTTGAAAATTTTCTACTTCATTTTAAAACTTTTTTAAACTTATTTAAAAAATAAATTTTATTATAAAAATATTATTTATTTTTTACTTAGGCAATGGCTGCCCCTCGGGGGAGGGGTGCAGCAATCAATGGCGATCGATGGAAGTCGATGGTGTTCAGCAAGTGACGGTGGTCGTGGGTGGCGATGGTTGAAGGTTGGTGGTGGTTGACAATGGGATGCAGACGGCGAGTGGTGACAATCGGCGTAGGTCTACGGTGGGCGATAGTTGGTGGTTGGCGATGGTTGCAGGCAGCAATAAGCAGCCGCCGATGTAGGTCGATGATGGGCAACGGGCGACAATGGGCGATGGTCAACGATGGGTAGTGGTGGAGGTCAAAAAGAGGGTGAGGACATAATAAAAAGAAGATGAGGCAAAAGTACTTCTTAAGTTTTTATTTTATTTTATTTTGTCCAAGAAGTGCTTCTTGAGTTCAAAAATAATTTTTTTTCACTTCTCAAATTGAAAGAAAAAAACTTCATAAATCACATTACCAAACAGATTTCTGCTCCAGAAACTTCATAATTTACATTACCAAATAGATTTCTACTCTATAAACACCTATGAAGTAGAAATTTATTTCTAGAAGTATTACCATACGTACCCTAAAATTCCATTAGCCTAAATTTGAATAATTGATCATGGTTCAAATTTATCGATAACTTACTAATATGGTCAATTATCAATTAAAAAGCAATAATATATATATATATATATATATATATATATTTTCCATCTTTAAGCCCCACCATAGAGTACCGATTAGAATTTGACGATGGATCCCCCTGGTAGTTAGTTGATTACGTATTGCTTAGATAACTTACTAGTGATTTCAGTTAACGATTGTAACTTACGAACAAAATAACTAGTTTACCATTATGAACTTTTACCATATTAGTAATAATGTTTAGATCTTACGGGTGGGTACCAACGTTTATATGTCGATTACATGCTAGCGAAATAATTGATTTATCACGTTGAAATAGTCTTGTAGATCACAGGGAGTCAACCGTTTTTACCACCGGTCTTCAGCAATTTCTCACCACCTTGTCCAATGTAAAACCTTTTTGACAATGCCGCTTGAGGAGAGTTTTCTGACGAGAGAAAAGCTTTCAAATGCCAAGACTCTAAAAGCAATCCCTACAAGAATGAACATCCAGGAATAATCTATCCTCGGCCAGGCATGTCAAATTCTACTTGGTCGGGAACTGCTGACAAAATTCTCTGAGCGTCAGCCTCACGGCACTGAAATACTATGCTCAGGTTTAAAAAAAAAAAAAACTAGTCGAACCAATTTAACGAGTCAGCCATGGCAACGGCCCAGGAGAGCATGACTGTCAGGCCTGCCTCGATGCAACATCACCGAAGTATGCAGTTATGCCCTTGAAATTTCCATCCACGTGATTTTCTTCAATCTGCAGATCTTTCCTATCATGTTAAGCAGGGAAGACAATTCAAGGCCATCGAAAAGGGTTATAATCTAAGAAGGCAGTACCTCAACATGTAAAGGAGGAGAAGAAAGCCAAGAGAGCTCTTCCACTTGGTTTAAGTCCATGTTGCGCGGAAGAAACATGACAATGTTTGGTGTTATCCTCTGAGCAGCTTGAAATACTGAATAGCTGTCATTAGATGGATATTACATACATTTTTTTTTTCTGGAAAGAATGGTGATAATTTTTTTGCCTAGCCACAACAGTCGAAGTCTCAGAACTAGGAGACAACAGAACTGCAGAGCTGGACAGACAATATTCATCATGATTGAGTTCTGCGATAACACTAGGGCCATGCACTCATGAGAGAACTATTGATATGCAAAGAATGCATCTGTAAAAGTTAGTTCAGAGGAAATATTGTTTGACCTCCTTTCTCCTTTCGGTTATTCATACCAGTGACCTATGACCCTACTACAAAGAAAATAACTTCTCTTTGTTTAGATAAAGAAAGAGACATTTGTATTAATGCTTATATTATTATCAAATAAAAATTGACTTAGGTAATTTTACTCCTCTAGTATAATAAGTTACACACAACCAGTAACTTTATTGCCATGTGAAAAGACCTTTCACTTGTAACAAGAATGTGCATGAAGAAATTCTGCATACCCGTCTTTTGGCTTGAGCAGATCAAGATTAAATTGCTGAATCATTTTGTATGATGGGCCACCCCATGGAGGTGAAAGGTAAACAATATCACCCTGACGAAACAAATCAAGGGGGCATTACTTACAGTTGAGCAGAATGCAGCAGAAAGTTTTGACCCTGAATGATAAGAACCCAAGCAACACTCTGGTACCTTGACTAGAAAGAAAGGATTTTAACAGAATAATTACGCCAGACCAGTGATTGCAAAGCGATATTCGAGAAGCATCAAAGGCACCTACCAAGAATTATATGATGCATTCATAAAACGAAAGCAAGGCTCAATCTGAAGCATATAATCATTGCTAAAAACCACCTGCCAAATGGTTGGCATTACTTGCTCTGTTCTTCTTGTATAGCATAACCATTATGAACAAGTGTCTCCAACTCAACAAAATGTAAAATTTAAACGGTAACAGTTTATTCTAACCAGGGGAGGAAGTCTGGTTTTATTGTGTTGCTTACGTGCCATATGTTGTTAGAATAAACTGTTACAGTTCAATTGTTACATTTTGTTGAGATGGAGACTCTTACTCATAATGGTTATGCAATATAAGAATAATAGAGCAAGTAATGCCAACCATTTGGCAGGTGGGGTTTTGTTGTGATGCTTACGTGCCATACGTAGTTAGAATAACCTGTTACAGTTCAATTATTATATTTTGTTGAGTTGGAGACACTCATTAACAATGGTCATTGCTAGAAGCCACCTGCCAAATGGTTGGCATTACTTGCTCTATTCTCCTTATTTTGCATAACCATTATGAATAAGTATCTCCAACTCTCCAAAATCTAACAATTGAACAGCAACAGTTTATTCTAACTACTTAGGGCACGTAAGCAGCACAATAAAACCAGACTTCCTCACCTACTTTGGCAACATGCATAAACACGTGAAAACTGAGCATGATTGGAATGAGGTAGCATCTCTTGTATATTATATCATTACCTTCAGTGATGGTGCAAGTTGGAAGAAGTCCCCAACAACGAAATCAATTCGGTCTGCTACCCCATATATTTTGGCATTATGAAAAGCCAATGCAATTTTTTGAGGATCAATATCAATTGCAACAACATGGTGACATCTACAGCAAGTAAAGGCAATCTCAAGTCATAAATCTAAGAAAACTCCCGCTAATGAGATAAACTAATTTGGCTTAAAAGTCAGAATATCAGAAGCTTTCTCAGCAGACATTCGAGAAAGGGCTGTTATGTAAGTATCTCAAGCAGGTAACCATTATCAAGATCATTGAGGATTCCTAAGCAACTAACGAAGGCAGGTATGTAATTCTCTCAGCTTTACCACCAAAACATTTCACACAATCGCATTTTCCACAAGAAGTAGATAGAATGTGTAGCGGGGCAGTGAACGTAGAACTTACAGTATAGCAAACTGAATGGCATTGCCACCAACACCAGCAAAGCAATCAATCACGGTTCTGCCGCGACACATCTCTGCATGTCTAATAGCAATCTCCTCAGGAGTAACAGAATACCACCCTTCCTCATCCAATTTGACACCTTCATCGTACCTCGAGAACAGGTTATATCTTTGTAACCAGTACTTCTTGACTAGAGGACTGACAATGGCATGTTCCCTACGCTTTCCTCTACTGCGCTTCAACTTAACTGAAAGAACATGGAATGGATTGATGCCAACCCCGATTGATTAAATCAACAACAGTCGGGACACCGAGAGCGACAGAACTAGAAGAAGACATTTGTTTTTCCTGGGGTCACCATTGAGAGAGAAAGGCCATTGCTTTGAGGTTTAGCCTGTAGCAACTAGCAACCAAGTCTATCAAATCATCTGGGTGTCCACGAAAGAGAGCATTTTCGACATTTTCTGCTCGATCAATTGAGTAACCCAACTCGGAAGAAGGGGAAAAGAAACGAATAGCTTTACTTGAAATTACACTCCTGGAAAAGCTGAAATGGAGATTAGCAGAAATTATAAGCGGGGAAAATAAAATAGAAATACCTCGCTTGCGTTTCTTGAAACGACGAGAATGAGAAGATTGAACGGCAACTCTCTCGCTCCCCGTCATCGATAGCTTCCCGCTCTCGCTCGTTCGTGCCAAGTGGGAAGGATGACTTTCTGGGTCGGGTGGGGGAGAGAGAGAGACCTGGTATCGTTCGTTTGCGCAAGAACGATGTGTAATTTTTCATCGAGAATCCACCCTTTGTATTTTACGGCTTATATATTTGATGGTTTTTTGTTCCATCACATAGCCGGGTTGACGTCGGTCTGAGATGAGACCCGTCATGACCCGGATCAGCAACCGCTCTGATCACAGAGTAAAGTGAGGTGGGTGTCTCGTCAAAAGCTCCAAAGACTTCCCTGAAAGGCAAAATCATCTTCTTGCCTTGCCTTTCATTATTCCCTCGTTCTGCTGTTTGCCTTCTTGCTTCAGCCTCGTAGGTACCATTTCCTTTCTTGGCTTTCTCTGCTTTCCGTTTTCTTCTTCTCTATGTTTTGTTTCAGAATCCAATGTCTGAATTTAATCAGATTCTTCGTATAATTTCCCTGTGTCTCAGTCCCGTCATTTCGTTTCCCACAAAAAAAAAAAAATTGCTACTTTTGTAATGGGTTCAAGGGAAAACTCAAGCTTTGATGCCTTTGCTCGATCGTAGCTTATAATTTCCGTCGAAAGCATGATAGTTCGATTGCCCCCAATTAGCTTCTCCATGAAAATGTGGTTAATTTTATCTCGCTCGTTGCATTTAGGTTTGGTCAATCGTCTTTCCTTGTATGCTTTCACTGTGGACTTCACAGTTCACACCATTATTATATTTGTTTTTGGGATTCATTTTTAGCAGTAATCACCAATTGTACTACTTGCTTTGCACCAGACAATGTGCCACATTTTGCCTTGTCGTGCTTTCCCCTTATCCAAGTGTAGATTGCACTGGTCGTGAGAGAGGATGAGGGCGGCTGCATTCCTCGTATCCTGCTGCGCTGCGTGTGCATGCGATGTGTGCCGAACTGTGGTCTCAGGAATTAGAAGGAGATTGGCTCGGATTGCATATTCTGGCCTATTTGGGCTTTCTCTGATGGTGTCATGATTTTCTATGAGGCCGCTGCCCCTATAATGAAGAAGCTCCCTAGTAAGTCCTTGAGGTTGCTTCCTGTGTTTTCATGTGCATCACTTTCCATCTAAATTGTTGAAGCAGATCCTCCAGTAAGGTATAGATGATGGAATCTTGTTCTTTTGGATTTATTGTTCGACGTTTGGGACGTCAGCATATATATTTTTAATTGAATCTAATGGTTCGAAGAAGTATAGGAGGTTTTTCGGATGCTTTAATTCTTCTGCAGAGCTAATTCATTTTGTTGCTATGGTGGTGCAGGGATAAATCATGTCTGGCGACACCAAACACGGGGTGGTTTGAAACAGATGCTGTCGTGCGAGTTAGCTTGGGGAATTTTCTCTTTCTAACTATTCTGGCCATTATGATGACGGGTGTGAAAAATCAGAGGGGTTCCCAGGACGGAATTCACCATGGTGGATGGATGGTGAATATCATATGCTGTGCATTTCAGTGATTCTCATGTTCTTCATTCAAAATGGGATCATCAGCTTTTATGGTCAGCCCCATCTCATCACTGTGATATCATGTTTCCCGTGAAAATGTTTTGCTTATAGTGTTCTACTTAAAGAAATGAGGAAAGACGTGAACAGATTGTCAAGCATAAGAGCCACCACAGTTATCCTGTTATTTTTACTGGTTACAGCGTCATATCAAAATTTGGCCGCAGGATTCTTTCTTGTTGCTCGAGTTGTTCTTTCGCATGACTTTGTGCATGGATGAAATGACAAATGGGTGGAATATGAGGAGCAGTTCTCGTTGGTATTGCCACCACATTCACGTTTAGTATATTATATCTACTCTTTAAGTTTTGTTTTGTACTTCAACCAGATCTCATTTTCGTGTACAGGTACATCGCCTTGTTCATATTTTCAGTTGTTTCTTACGAGGCCATGTTTGTACTCTCCAGGCTCCTCTTTCATTGGTTCACAACATCTGGACAAGACTGCGGAGTCAACACATTCTTCATTGTTATGACCTTGATTCTTGTGTTTATGTTTGCCATTTTCGGGTTGCGCCCTGCAGTAAATTTCTAGTGTCCTGTCCCTGCTACAGTTAGTTTCCTTGTCCTCTTTTGCCCAGGGAGACACCTCTGCACTAATTGGTTAGCTTTGTAAACGGGAGTCGATTCTCAGCTAATGCAAACAGATCTTTTTCATTTTCCCGTTCAAAGTGTGACTTGAATTCCCATTAACCTCGTTATCCATCAACCTTCCGTCGTCATGGTGCATGTCACTGTTGCCCATATTTTGGAGCAAAAGTCTGTCCTTCATGCTTCATCGATGTTGTTACTGCTTTGATAAAATGAATTGGTTTACAGCTACGAAGTAGTAAGAACTACTGAATTAGGCTTTGACGGGTTGTCATAACTAGCTTCGGTTTGGAGTCGTTCGATCTTTGCGACCACAACAAACAAGTAAAACTTCTTCTCCTCCTAATGTTTGCAACCCGGGTCCTTCACTATGTTTCTGACTTTGCTTAATTAATGCATCTCGCATTTATAAAGAATTGGAGCCTTTTGTCTTGTAAAGAGGACCAGAGCCCTTAATTACATGAGCTGAGTCCCAAAAGTGCACGTCTTCGTGTCTTGTAAATTCATTTGAGAAGCTTCCGACCGAAAAAAATATTCATTTGAGAAGGTTTTCTCTAGCTTCAACTTCGCTGACATAATTCCTTGTAACATAAGTGAGAGGGCGGCCGAGAAAAATTGCTCTCCAGGACTAACGAGCTACGCCGAAAATAAGTGCCCAATCACTATCTCAATGTTATTGTGAATGTTGAGATTCAGGAAGTCAGTCATATATCATTCCTTGCAGGCCGAAGAGTGCCCATCAACATCCAGGGCATATTCAGCAGGAGAACTGTCAGATCAGGCAGAGGCATCACGATTCAGGAACAAGGCAACTTCTTATCCAGATGACAAAGCAGAATTCATTGACTCGATGTACTCCCCAGAATTCTCATATTTAGCATTCATGCAGACACAAAAAGTGGGTTTGGTTCAACATTTCAAATGAGCTATGATGAAATGCAAATATCCTTAGCCTAAAGGGCTTTGGGAAAATGCTAATTGCGTTTGGAAAAAACTGATTTCAAAACGGGCTTTGGATTAAATATTATTTCTAAAAATAACTTTACAAATGAATTTTGGTAATTTTTACCATTATGGGGTTAGTTTTGGAAAAAAAAAAATTCTTTTAGCATTCGGCCCAATGCTGAAAGCCCAATGCTGGTCCCTACTAGCATTGGGCTTTCAGCATTCCCAGGCCAGCATTTCCAAATGCTGGCCTAAAGCTGTAAACCAAATGGTTCAACATTTCCCAAGAGGCTTTGAGGACTGAACCCCTTGGAATGCTGAACCAACCCCCATAGTCCAACCCAACATTGTCAAGTTGACAAGCATTTGTTCACTTTAACAGGGCCAGCAAAGATGAGTCCCCATCCTTCCTGTCGTTTATGCAAAGTAAGGACATGAATACTCAGCCTCATGTGGCCTTTCTCCATGTTCCTTCATCAAAGGAACCCCATATAATCATTCCATACATTCCCATTTCCATCCAAGAACAATTTGAGAGCCAAAAAGAAATTCAAATTGCCTTTGCCTCCCACAAACAAAGAAGAAGAAGAAGAAGAGGAGGAGGAAGAAAGAAGATGATTCAGACTACCGATGAAATGCCAAGCAGTCAACACGTCAGACCCAAAAAGAAAAAAAATCAAAAGATATAATTTACTCTAAGAAAAAACTATGAGCCTGAAGGAAAATAGTCGCCGCTCAATCGTCAAATCTCCAGCATGCTCCAATAGATAGTTTGCTGCCAATTCCTCATTCCGGCACAAGCCAAAAATGACACCTGGCAAATGGAAGTGCTCTGTGACAAACTTCCTAGAACTCTCAACAACACAATAACATTGAGCTCTAAAGTGGATTGGGAGCATACTCGCTCTATGGCCTCCTGCTCGCTGGGTTACTTTATAGCATGGCATATTTTGCTCAGGCTGATCTATCCCTGAGGGTAGTCAAACCATGAGAATTCTCAGTGCGAAGGGGTTGAAGCTAGAGAAAACCTTCGCAAATGACTTTACAAGACACGAGACGTGCACTTTTGGGAGGCTCAGCTCATGTAATTTATGGCTCTGGTCCTCTTTACAAGACAAAAGGTTCCAATTCTTTATAAATGCGAGTATGCATTAATTAGCAAAGTCAGAGAACATAGTGAAGGACCCGGGTTGCAAACATTAGAGAAAGAAGTTTTACTTGGTTTGTTGGTAAGTCGCAAAGATCGAACGACTCCAAACCGCAGCTAGTTATACAACCCGTCCAAAGCCTATTCAGTAGTTCTTACTAGCTTCGTAGGCTGTAAACTCAATTCATTTTATCATAAGCAGCAACAACATCGATGAAGCATTGAAAGGATAAGACCTTTGTTGATCTACCAAACTAATGTTGGCAAATTAGTGACCATACCCACCACCCCTCCCCACTACACACCTCGCGCCCCTCACCCATCCCCCCCCCCCGTCACGCATGACGACGGAAGGTTGATGATAACGGCACAGGTATATAATGAGGTAAATTCAAGTGCACTACTTTGAACGGGATAAAGTGAAAAACGATTGCTGTTTTGTTGCATCACCTTATCTAGATCCGCACTTCCCGTTTACAAAGCTTGCTCATACCAATTATAGCAGAGTGTGTCTCCACTGAGGGCAATGACGGATCAAGGAAACTAACTGTACAGCATGGGGAGGGCGGGAGGGGACAACACTGATGTGAAATCTACATGGGGGGCAGGAGTATACTTTAGATAAGTTATATGTCAAAGCTACGTTGAGATGACCCTAGAGCACGGG
>JAGVVM010006016.1:0-16762 GCA_019149425.1 Psidium friedrichsthalianum
TATATAGCTAGTCTAGCTGTGGATTCCAATGGTGAGAATTGCTGGAACTGATCTAGAGCCTAGGGGACGGTTCGTCTTTATGTAAGGTAGAACCACAACCGTTTGGAGGGAGTTCGTAACAAATTTGTGCACTCTTTTACACATCGCTTTCATTGCCATGCGGGTGGGGTGAGGGAAGTTTTTTTAATAAATTTGCTACCCCGGTACCCGTATTTACCTATTGTACTAGAACTTGTGTACTAAATGCGTATTGGAACACAATGGTTCGGGGGGGGGGGGGTGGGGGGAGGAACGGGGGGCCATTTCGAGGAGAGTTCGAAAGTGTGTCTGTATGTTTGTATGTTTTGGTCAAGGCACAAGAACGGTATGGATTTAAGGCATCTGAATTAGCTGTCTGTCATGGTTTCCCCCTCACTATATCTTACATTTGTAACAAATCCTTTTTTGTTGGTAAGAGAGATGAATTTGTTGTGAATAGAAGCATATGAGTTAGCACACGTTAAGGCCGGTAAAAACAAATTCACCATGACAGTTTTTGCTCTCAGGACCATCGGCAACAGACAAAGGTTTCAAGACGGGTAAAGGTGTACTCAGAGATGGGCGCGAAGGAAACATGTGCCATACTATCTGCATCAGGTAGGAGCATAATGATGGGCACAAAATGACATAGGTAATAATGCAGCTGAATATCAATGATTCCAAATATCGAGTTCTTATTGTGTATATGAGGTGATTTCTGGAAACAGCCCATATTTGATTTGACGCAAGTTGACAGCACAAGATGAGAACTGCAACGCATTGGCGGTTTTGGACAAATCGACAAAGATGGAACTGAACCAGAACTATTTTCCACAACAGTCACACATGATCTAGACTTTCCACGTTGGTCATGCTAAGGAAGACAGCCTCTCACAATCAGACTTTTAATTTGGCCACAGCCGCAGAGGAGTACTCGCTGCACCCAGTAAGCGATGAATCCGTCGATCTTAGCATCTCTCAAAGATCCTGTTAAACTTCTCCAATGAAGCACCTGAAGAACAGAAGAGTCACCTAATTAGTTGACTACACTGTCCTTGTTCCCTTTGTCCAATCTTAGCCTACATTGAACAAATGGGAGGCGGGGAAAAGCTGCAGTAAGCTCAGCTCAATCACTTTAGTGACGAAAGCGCATAGGGAAAAATCAGCAAAAGAAACCGTCCCACCACCGTCCAGGATTACACAATGTGTTGACGTCCATCTCCACAATGTTTGACAGGGAGGTAGAAGTATTTTCCCAAAAAAATAGCTCAAATTAAGAGTAGTTGAACTTGCTTTTTCCTACATACATAATAAAGGATATCAATAGGTTAGAAATGCAGAGTACCTGGACAAATGTTTCCATTTTCAGCCATAGAAGTGGTGGCTTCAAAAGAGTCTCAGCGAGGGAAACAAGACATGCTGAATTGACCATTCTCGCTGCGAACCAGGCAATTTGTGTGCCTCTGACAATAGTTCATGATCAATCTCATCCTCCATCTTATTGTCATTGCCTGGAAAGAAAGGAATGCAGCAATATGAATATTCCACCCTTCACCTTTCTGTTTCTGAAGCAAAAAATAATTTGCATCTATGATTAACAACACGCCTCGCTGGGGTGGCAGATAAGAGAGTGAAGTGTTTAAAGTAATATGTTCCAAAGCCAAATAATCCATCTCTTTTTAAAAGCAAGTCATCACAGCTATCATACCATACTCTTCTGAAAAGACTATTATCTCGTTTCATCTGTACATGATCCCAAGGATGAAATAGTAAAATGCAAATCCATCATCTTGAACAAAGGACAGAGGCCAAAAGCTGGGAAGTGGGTATTGTAATAAATAACTCAGCCCAAAAAAAAAACAAATACTGTAGTCAAGCAATTTTCACAATCATCTACTTGGTTTTTCTGCAGATACATAAAAGACTTTTTACGTCTTTCTGAATGTGTGTGCGTGTGTATCCATACATATAAAGAGATGAATCTGAAGTGTGAAAATTTATTGCAATCATGTAGAGTGAAGCAAACAACTGATATGTCACAAGCCATGAGAAATAAAAGCAACAGCTAAAAACTGAACCGAAAGAAGAATGGTTTAAGGATGAGGGAAGATCAATGATGCAAGAATCCTATCAATTTTCCCCACTGGAGAAAAAAATGGCTTCAACGAGCTTCTTGGATGTCTTTTTCCATCCAACTAGCTAGTAGAAATAGTTCAAACCATGAGTATTATCAGGGCAGAAATTTCACGATCAGCTCATTCAATGCCCGAGACAAATGTTATAATCGTGGATGTAAGTGATATCAGACACCAAGCAAGGAGTGGGATCCATGAGAGCAATAAGAAATACCTCCATTGTCAGAAAAGTCAATTCCATCATCAGAAGCAACAAGATGTGTGCTCCTTTTGTAGAAGTGCAAACCATCACCAGATGGATTGGGCAGCAGAGGTGGATGCATAGCATAGAAGTTTCCTAAAGCAGCTGAAATTCCTTGTAGACAATTCTTCTCATGCTCCCAATCAACCTGCGACAACAGTTTTTTATTGCAATTTAAGCAATAAATCCCATCAAAGAAGAGCAATGTTCAAACCAGGATATGGATCCCATCTGTCTTCCTGTAGTGAAGAGACTTTCATGTGGCATTAAAGGGGGAAAGTAGTAACATGTTCAATGTTAAACGCATTAGACAGCTCTTCTAAATTGTCCGAGGGAAGAAACATGAAATAATCATATTCATCTCAATGATGTGTTCTATTCAGAGAAGCTAATCCATCACTCGGTTCAGGCTATCTAGTTTAGCTTTAGCCATCTTCTCTTGGTCTATCTCAGAAACCCTACATCACTCAGTTTCCATGCATCTATGGGCTATATGAATCTGAAAAGCTCAAATGTTCCATCGGGTTGCAAAAGAACATAAACTGTGAGTCTAGAGTTAAAACAAAGGTTTTTTTTTTTTTCCCCAGGCACTTCTGAAGATTGGACAGTTTTCATTCCAATAATTTGGAAGAGTGTTTTCCTGAATTTGATGCAGCAGCAGTTTATATTAAAAGAATTTCACAGATCATATCAATATTAAACTTTCTCATGGACAAAACGATGACATAAGACAGGAGAATGAACAAAGGATGTGAATCCCTTGGTGAAACGTGATACAATGCAAGGGATCTAGTACACAGATTTTAGCACACGTGCTTTATAAGACTGAAGAATGATAATTCAAGAATGTTGAGATAACACAACAGGACAAAGTATAAAAACAGCTCAGAGATGAGAAAAATGACGATGACACGTACATCATTTCCCAAACAAAGGACAAACTCAGGGAGACGATCCATGTCAGGCGTATATTGGTCGAGAATGACAGGAAGCCAGCACAAATTCCATCTTCATCTACATGAATGCAAAAATACTCATCCAGCAGTTCTGCCTTTTGCTTGAGCAGGTTGGTGTTCAACTGAACCCAAAAAGTAAAGAGGATCAGAAGTAATAGCAGCCATAAAACCAAGTACATCGCATGGCTTAGCTAGCAAAATTATACAATCGTTAGACTATCATACTCCCTCCTACCAATAAGAGACACGTAAAACAGTTTCACGACTGAGAAGGAGTGAAACATTGACAGGGGAATATTATAAGCAGAGTAAGGAACTTCACAATCTTCAATAACAGTGTTAAGGAGTATCAAGAAACTTTTTGAGTGAACATGAAGTTATAACCTCAAAAACAACCCAATAATCCTGTAGCAATCATTGAGAGAATCACAGTAAGAGAATAAAGAAACCACAACAAGTGAGGTCTTTTTCGTAATTTATTTCATTTGGGTCGATACATGGACCACGTGACAGTAGTTTATCCTTTGAGGTAAGAGATGCAAGCGTTTTCAGTATTTATCCTTTTTGCAAGTCAATAATCAAGAAGGTACTTCATGGACCACGCCACCTTAGATTCTCAATTTACAGAAGAGAAGTATTCCTCAGTGAAAGTGTAGATGTCAAGCTATGACCTAGTGTTTTCCTGTCAAGAACGGTCTAAAGCATTTGATTAGAGCAGATACTTATAATGAAAGATCTCTCAATCCTATGCAACATTGCCACGCAAAACTTGAGGTGCCAATGACATTGAGGAAGTAATACATGCAAATCCTTCACTAAATAAAATTCTGTTCAGTTGTTTATTTCAGATGCTACCCTAATCAACTTGAAGGTGAAACATCCTTCGCAGACCTAGATGCCTGAAAGGCCACACTTATCTTTCTGAAAAAAGTATTCACTAAATTAAAGAGGAAAGTCACAGAGTTTGTTTGGATTAAATGAAAGCAAAAAAGTTGCTTTCGACTGAAATTTAATTTATTGCTAATTTCAGCAAATTATGAAAAATTTATATGTAATCCATATGTCAACATTTGAGTGTTGTAGAAGTTTCAAGAGTTCCGGATATAAAATAAAAAAAAAAAGTGTGGGAAGAGCAAGATTTAAATGAGTGAAAGCAAATAGTAAAAATTAACCCAAACAGTGCGTACTTCAATAATATATAAACTGAGTTCCAAATCTCATGTTTCACATTACACATTACAAATCATCAACATGCATCTAATTAGAATTAAACACCAGCAATGCCTGTAAAAATGAAAATCTAGACCAGCCCTAGGGCTTGTTGCATTAAAAGGTTCAATTATTCCATGTTTAAAAAAAACAACTATTCCAAGATTATAGAAGACAACCATTCAATGTTAAACATTGAAAGGAAATTGATATATTCTGAGATCAATAGCTAAAGGCAATTGATATACAACATGCTCGAACTAAAAGTAGGTCAATCATACAGAATGGCTATTGAAGAAGTTCATTAATTATATAAGACATTGAAAGAGCAGATTTAAAAAAGAAACAGGAGACACAATCACAGAGGCAGTGGCAACGTAGTATCCCCTCAGTGATTCACCACCCCATCATGTGATTCACTACCACGAGGGTTATTTAGATTTTTCTGGTATTCCTCATATCATCAGTCAATAAATCGTTCACTTAGCCATGATTTGAATCCACTTATAGTACTCTAAATTGGAATTAAGAGTACGATGACAAGAATTGCGTTGCAAAAAGAGATTGAAGACGAAGTAGGCTATCACAATGCCAGCAGGACCCTATGTATCTGTCTCTTTACTGATTTGATGATGCAAGACCAAAATACGTGCATTGGTTGATATCAGCAGAATATCTGACATGGTATATAAATTTTCATTCGTGGGTTTATTTTGAAAATTTAAGTCTCCAATCTACAGCCACCGCTTTAAAGAATGAAATTATAGTGATGTTAAGAAAGAGAATGGCACCAGTCCTTGAAGGCAAGATGGAAGCTTAATCAACGCGAATGATTAACACCTCAAGTCCACAAAGTTTGAGGTTTCTTGATGATCTTTTAGAAAATTCATGCCACCCATTTAACTGTCAATTGTTTATATGATCCTTCGTTGTTTGCACCAATGATAGAGTAAACTATTTAATCATTACCATTTTGGCAAGACTACTAACTACCTTCCCTATACATTAATAACCAATACCAAAATTGAAAACTAGAGAACTTGCAAAGTCGCATATTCAGACTTTTATCTAAATGATGCACTGTTCGCTCCAATGACACGTGAGAGGAATTTCATTATTTATTATAAATGACATAACACTAATTCTGAAAAATCAAGCATAAAATATACAGCATGAAGTGAACTTACAACAAGTCAATTTACCCAAATAATCTTGTTAGTTTGGCTGACCCTTCTATAGATAGCGATTATGTGAGATAGACTATGGATTTGAGAAAATACTTTTTGGTCAACAAACACAGTACTTCAAATGAAGTTTATAATGCTCATCTATCGTGGGAATATGAACAACCAGGGATCAAACAAACGCAATAATGGAAACAACTCACCTCTGCAATCTTCTTCTCTAACTCGTCATTCTCAGAGCATTCTGGATCCAAATCCTCCTCTTTTAGAGCCAAAGTAATCAATTCTGGCAAGGGTGCGGGATCACTTAGCTTTATACCATTGAAATGTGCAAAACGGCGCAAGACTTGCTGATACATTAGCTCCTTGCTGTGATGCAGAATATTTCAGTATTACCGTACATTGAAAAGGCACCAGAAGGCAGCCATAAACTCTTGATTGAGAAGGAAAAGACACATTTAGCTACTTCCAAGTACCAACTTGAAGTATTTAGTGCCAAAGAGGTCAAACAAAAGGATAATCTCCTAAGAAGGAAGATAGCTGGAAAGTGTGGAAGAGAAAAAGGCCAAAAGAAATTATAAATTAGTGGATACTATATGGCAACATATCAAAAAGCAGATACAGCATCATGGAATCCACATACTTGAGCTTCACGCCATATACCGGGGGTTTTGGTCAAGGGTCATGATTGAGAGTGAGCTCCCAAGCCAATTAGTTTGCTGTCTAGAAACAGTTGTCTTAGTTCTACAACTATGGAACAAAACACCATAAGAAAACATCCAAGATTCTAAGGGAAGAAAGATAGACATATTAAACATAAAGCCAAAGTTGTGGGTTGAAATATAAAACACCAGTTTCCATCTGATTCGTGACGACATACATCAATGTACCAAGCAACAACCAGTTGAAGGGAAAGCATGTCTCAGCAACACAACATGAGGGTTTGGCTCATTTAATCCAGAAAAAGAAACAAATGGACTCGGTCACCTAGTCAACTGTAGAAAATCAATTTTTTCTCAGTAAGACTAGTAACGAATTTATGCACAAGTTGCAGCAAGAGAATCAAATGAATTAAAAAACAAAGTACAAAGTCATACTAATACTTCGCTGAATAGAATTCAGCGAACATAGGGCTGAAAGTACTACCTTAAATTTAAAACATTTGCGAGATAAAGATTAGTATTATGCTGAAGTAATGCATAAACATCATCTGCCATTCCAACATATGTGCCGTGTCTAACGATGTCCAGCAGTCCTACAAACAAACCAAAGCAATGCATCAGATAACTATATATATACTCGCAAAGTATTGTAATTAGCAGGCAATAAGTCAATTAAGTCTCATAAAGAGCTCACCAGAGTGGCACTTTGAATCAATTTCATCTAAAAGCTCCTGAATACTTGTTAGATCTGCAGTTTCCTTAGGGTTTCTTCTTTGCCGAATTGAAGATCTACATGGAGAGTTCAAACTTTTAAGGATAAGCAATCTAACAGAAGATACTGATAATGCACATTCAACTCAAAACTGAAAGGAAAAAAAATGTTTATCATGAAGTAATGAAGCTAATAATCCTTTCTCATACAAACTTAAAGAGCAACAGTAAATCCACAAATACAGAGACAGTGACACAGTAATAAAGTATGAGAATTTGCTGCAAAATGTTAAAATAATAATCAGCATCTTCCGATTATTTCCAAAATTTTGTCCACAAGTTTCAAGCAAGGGTAACTGCATGAAGTCAATTTTGTCAATAATGTGTTTAAAACATCAAGAGTACATACTGACTGTCTTCCCTTCATTTGTAGATACAAATCCGTACATCAAGATCATTACCTTTTGTCAACCCTTATGAGATTGAAATTAAACAATTCAGTTCTTAAAGCTCAATTCTGAAATTATTTGTCAGTTTAGCTAGCATCTGAGTCTCCAGTTACCTTTATATCAGACAATACATGCATTCAAAACGACACTATGGGTCCATAATTAAAATAGTATATGGTCTGATCTGGTAAAGCTGTCAAAGAAAACGTCAATTACCTATTGTAAGAATAGATGTATAACTAAAATGACAGAAAATTAATTAGAAGCTGCAGAAAGCCACAATTGAGAAGCTGGGTGACTGAAGAATGACATATAATGATTTATGTGCTAGAATATGGCTAATGTTTTTTAAATCAGAAAATTTTTACTAAAGCATTGGCACCAACAAATCATATGCCGTAACAAATATCCACACGGCAGCAAATATAAAATGCTACTGTCGGAGTAAATAAAGGATTTGTACTTCTAGAAACCAATCTAGGCCACTACCTGACGGCAGTCAAGCTATTGCTGTTCTCCAGATTGGTAAGAGGCTTGGCATGCATATATGCATGCAATCTTCCAGCAGGATCTGATGAATCCGTTCTAACCATCTTCCTCTGCACAGGCACTTTTTGTGATTTTGGTCCTATTCAAATGGAAACATTTAAAAAAAAAAAAGACTTAATAAGCAGCAGTTCGTAATTTAGTTAATGCAATGAAGTGTGACAATTTGAGACTTTTAACAATCATTAGAAAAGTTCTCTCTAAATGCTATTCCTTGTCGCCACATGAGCGCCAATAATCTTTTATCCCTTTCTTAACATTGAGTAAAAGCTGAAAAGCAAAGTTTTGTGGATATAATCGTATTAAAGCAGACATAACCATTTTTAGCCAGTCAAGTTCAAACAAAATATCTATTTTACTAATATAACAAAACTGCATGGTTCCATAAGTTTTATTCCAATTTGGATACAACACCATCAAACAAATAAATTTCCTATGGGGATGTTGTAAATTGTTGCCATTGTAGGAATACTCAGAAGCTTAAGTGCAAGTTTTGAAATTGCTAGATGCAAAGCATAATTGTAAGCATCAGATGCAAATATACTAACCACAATGCCACCCGACTGAAAAGGTGTAAACTTCAACATAAGTAAAGAGAACGACTTCACCGTAAGTGAGAACAAATGACTCATGATATTTCCAACCAAGCATTTTCCAAAGACAATGTTGCAAAAGAGCGTGCAAATTGGTCATGCAAGCTAATATAGTGATGGCAAAAGGATTGAATTCGCATTGCCAAAACTCAGAGAACAATTTTCATACCGGATGAAGAGGGATTATAGTGACGATCCTTGTTTGCAACCGTAGGACTTGCAATAATAGGACAAGATGCTGAAGGCTCTACTGTCTGATACCCATAATATCAGAAGACAAATAAAGCAAACAACAAACGGATTAATTAGCACGATCCACACAGCGATGCAAGAATAAGCCCCTTAACACAGGAGAAGATTCATTGCAATGCTCAAAGCAGATTAGAAGCATATGCTGATAAGTAATAGCGCTGCTGGCAATAAAATGCAAAAACGATGGAAGATATATCAAGTGCTAACTCTTTGAGTATTAACAAGTTTAGAGCACCTGCTTACTATGCATTCCACACGTTAAGAAGGATGAATAACAATGCAGGAAAAAGATCTAATATTATGGAAAGATGAACTTAACGGACATTGTTCTATGGTCTCGAGTAATCCTCCAGTAGAAATCTAAGATATGAACTTCAAATCCAACAATTTACTTTAAAGAGAGACTCCAAACAACCAAAATCTTAGAAGGCGTCCGAGAGTAAGAACATTACCTGTTCTTGAAATGTCCTTGCTTCATTTGAATTTCTCAATTTTGATTCAACCACAGACTGAATCTTCCCAATTATAACTTCTTGACTCAAGAGGCTTACCTGAAAATTTGATTTTAGCAGTCTTCTGTCAAGAATTTTCCGCGAAGGCCAGTAATGTGCAAAGCGATTCTCTTGCATGATTGCAAGCACTGTGCTTGGGCATGCTTAAATAATTTTATGCAGGAGAATTCATCTGTTCTTGCTCCACTTGTCACCCAGCATTTGAACCTACAGGTATGACCTTTCTCTTCCCTAATCCCTCTCTAAACAACACCAATCATTAGGCTTCACTAACACCAACAGGGAAACAATGGCATTTCTTAATTAGAAACCTGACCTAAACCTCCAACTGTTCTTCATGGAAATGTAGAAGTGTGCAAAGAACAAGCAGTACATAACAAGTTACTGCATCACTGCCTGTTACTGACAAGAAAGAAGCGCTAATTACGGTTGCTGCTCATACCACCTGATAAAGGAGAATGGACAGAGAAATGCATGCCAAAGACATGTTGCCACATGGTGTCATCATAATGAATATACTAACTGAAAGAAATAGTGTGCAAGCATGTTGCAAATCATCAAAAGGGAGCTTGTATATAGCAAGTGAATAAGCAAAACAATTTGTCCGGCTCAGATGGTGTCAACATATTATTATTCTAAACTAGCTATAAATAACAGAAATACCTTTAACTTCGGCCCGCATAAATATCATTAAATAAACTGTGAAAGACATTTTAATGCAAGCATTCTATATATGTTAAAAGGATTGGGTGAGGAACAGAAATGGGGTGATGTGGCTTCATGAGCACTTTTAATGAATTTTGATTTGTTTACAAAATCTCACCTTTAATTATGTCCATTCTTAATTTTTACCAACAATGAAACTACTATATGAGTTTATGAATATGTACAAAATATTCTGATATAAATAGTATCAAAGTGATGCGGTCTCTCCTAAAACTAATACTCGAACCACTGAAAATAATAAAAGGGGATTTGAACAATAAAGATTATTATGGATGGTAGGGCGATAATGTGTTGCTCTCGGAAAAATGAGTCGTGCTTTTTTAATATGATCATGCATATATAGTAAAGGGGTGATCTCTTATTTTTTTATAAATATTTTGCATTTAGATTAATTCTTTCCTGTATGTCATACTTCATTTTGATGCTTACTTTCTATATAAGCTTAATATCCTAATAAGAAAAATTCAGATGTTCCTGCATCATCATTTCTCTCCAAAGCACGGTCGTGCAGATCTATGATGAAGTTATAATTTTGACCAGCATGAGTATGTCAAGCAAGTAATGCAATGAGTAGTGCGCCAAGAGTAACATAAATTTATGCATATCCAACCCAATCAGCATCGTCGCACTAGCTAAAAGATCTTATCTTCTCTTATGGTTATTTCTTAAGGTAGGCAAATATTTTATTGAATAACTTCGAGGAGTTTATCACATTACAACTTCGTTGCACTGGACTAACATTTTCATCATAATTTTAGTTGATTGTAAAGTTTGAGAAAAGAATGTATTTGACTTACAAGGTGCTAGACTTTGCCCGCACATGGCACAGCTTATTTTCTAGCAAATTGTTCGAAGCACCATATAGAGAAACCAGAAATTCGGGCATGTACTTTTAGCTGTTTTAACTTTCTTCAATTTCACTTGCAAAGCAGCATTTCCCTCACCACTTTAGGAAGGAGAGCAATAAATAAGTCTAGTATCCATATAAAGAATACAGATAGACACGTTAATATTCTATGGACGCAAACCTAAAGAAGTGAGGAAAGATGGAAGGAAGAATAATGGACTTCAGAATGAGAGCATTGCAGAATTCACCTCCAACATTCACATCAGCCACAACTAACACAATAATAAAAATGAAGAATTTCCAAATCTCAACTATCTGAATTTTCTAAACCATTGAACTTGCATTTTTTGTACATAAATGTAAGAAATATTACCTCTCTTTTAGTCGGATGAACATTTACATCAACATGCTCAGCTGGCAAGGTAATTGCCATATATACGAAGGGTTTTGATGCCTTGGGCAAGGTTGCAGCATAAACAACTTCCATAGCTCTTTTTAATGCAGTGCATTCCACTAATCTATCTGCATGAGACAGATAAAGGCATGACTTATATTGTACATCCAGATAAATAGTTCATGCCATACTACCCACAAGCTATACTCAGGACTGACCAAAAGAAGCTAGCCGCCAACACATAATAGAGAGTACTTCTAGCGAAGAAGTTATTCTAACAAAACATCTCCCCAAGAAACTGGGACGCTTGTATGCTCCGTACCTTTTCCAGAGTACTTTCCAAGCAAATACGAAAGAGCTCAAGCATCAAAATATTGGAATGTGTTCCACGGACAAGAATGAAAGTGATCAATCTCTACATAAGTAAAGGGACTGGAAGAGATAAAAGGTGTCATCAATAGGCCGAGTACTTAGAGTAAATGCATCCACACCACGAACTATTTCAAAGTAAGAAAAACGAATGCAGTTTTGACTTCACATGTCCCTGGTCATTACTAACCAGCGGTAAGTGGAAGCGGAAGAAGGGAAGGGAAGATGGCAGCTTAAATCATCAGACAAACTTTCCATGAATTATGGAAATTAATTCAGTTACATAAGCTTGTTTCGATAACAACAGAACAGGAAATCGTACAAACCGTTGATGAAAAGAACCATCGTGGTCTTCTTTGCACTGTAAGATGCATTGAAATGAACCCATTCATCTCAAAAATAGAGCTAGAAGGATCGTCATCCCGAGCTTCCACTCTCAGCAGATTGTGAGCAACGGAAACACCATAAACAGACTTTATGGCGTCAAGCCTTGACAAAGTAGCAATTGTATGAACATCCGCTCTAGCTGCTCCATGCTGGTCAGAGCATGTGTCATTAATTGCTCATGTAAGACAATAAGTACCTCCACTCGTTGAATCAATAAAGATAAGATGGATAATGAAGATCAGCAAAGCAAAGAAGAGAAACCTTTCTGCAGGAGAAGCTTAAACCTATATGATGAATGGCAAATCTACTTAAAAGGTCCACAATCTTCGAATAATCATCAGCTGAGTTCTGTAGGGTCTTCCTCCGAGCAACCATGTTATAGAATAGATTTTCAACCTATTAAGGAGTAAACATACAACAAAAGATCTTTACCAAAAAAAAAAAAAAACATACAACAAAAGATTGTAAAAAAGAAAACCAACTTCAATGTGAATTTTATCAATGAGGACGGATCTCAAAATCTATTTCGCACAATGCAATCCATACCTTCTCAAGCAAATTGAGAACCCTAACAATATTTACTGCCTTGACATGAACTCCAAATATATGAAGAGAATATATATCCTACCATTATCTGAGTTCCTTTAACAGCAGCACATGCCTTTGGTTCATGCTCCATGACACCATCTCTATACGATACCCTGAAGAAACAGTGAGGAAATATAAAACATGTGTTCCTTTGAATAAGTTCCAAAAGATTTGGCATGATTATTTATCGTGATTCTACAGTCTTAGAATGCTATGTCTGTATCCCATGGAAAACCTCCACTCCTAACTAATGAAATTGAATAATACAAAGAAACAAACATTATGCACATCCAGGCAATAAAAGCAAGTGTGCTAGGTAAAAATTTGACTTGAAGCTACTTGTATCGGATAATAATTATGATTAACGGCCATTATCAGACCATCTCTCTCACTCTAAGACAAATAATAAACGAGAAAGAAATCAGACGCACAAGCGAAACATGCAGAATTTACACAGCACAAACAACTGAAACAGTCGAATAAATATCTAGTTTCTCTTCATGAACCTCCTACAATCCAGCAAGCAGCATAACATCGAATTACCTGTAACCATGCAGTTGTCCTTTGGTGATAGTGGTGACGCTAACGTGAGCGACGTACGTCATGCTCGCCAACGCCTCTCCCCTAAAACCCATCGACTTTACGGTCTGCAAGTCCTCAAACGTGGACAGCTTGGAGGTCGTGTGTCTCTCACACAGGATAGGCAAGTCCTCATACTGCGTCCAACAAAGCCAACAATTAACTCAAGCCCCGTATTTTAGACAAGCTAAAAGGACTGTCCACTTTCAAAAATTTGGTAAATTGCTCGCCCCGACGAAACTAGCGCACTGGATTCTCTCACAGGTTCCTCCTTCATAAGAAGCAAATAAGAACTAGCGCCTCCGTTTGCTTCCTAAGAAACAACATGAAAAGATTGATTTTTTTCCCTACTGCGTACGCGAATGCCATGGCCGTCGTCGGAGACTTGGATGAGCTTGAGTCCGCCGTCCTTGACGACGACGTGATGGTGGTAGAGCGAGCGTCGAGGCTATTCTCGATGAGCTCCTTCACGGCCGACACCGGCCGCTGGATGACCTCGCCGGCGGCGATTCGGTTTACCACGGAGACGTCGAGCCGCCGGATTTTGGGAGGTTCCTTCAGTGGCGGCGGCGATGGCGGTGCTTCTGACTCTTCGATTTCCATTTCTTCTTCGGATCGGACTCAGAAAGTGAGGATCCGAATCATCCACTTTCGCGATTCCCCCCGCCTCTGAGCAGACAAGTATCGCCGATGAACTTCGAGAACAACTCCCGACTGTGAACTTTCCGCCAATCAAGGGTCGCGATATGCTGTAAATTGCCGGGCGGGGGGCACTTCTTACTGCTGACTCTTGCCTTTTGGGGCCTGAAATGTAAATCGACTTTGTATTTTGAGATTTTTCTCCTTTTTCTTTTTTGTTGCCCAATTCTGTTTAAAAAACACATTCCAAAAAAAAATACAATCAAGTGCTTTCGTTTTCTTAAATAAAATCTGAAGTAGCTACAATTGTTTTAAATAGGATATGACCTCATCAATCGGCCAAATTTTTTGGCTGATCAAAGAGCATTTTTGTCAAAATATAAATTTAATCTAATTTTTTTTTTTATTAAATTTAATCTAATTTCTTAAATAAGACCTGAAGTAGCTCAATTCGAGGCATGCTATATCGTTTATCAAATAACATTGACTCAATAAATTAATTTAAAGTGAGAGGCACATTATTGTGGCCAGTCACTCGAGGCCAGGAGCCTTGCCAGTTGCCTAATGAGCTTGACCTCGTATGGCCGGTTGCTAGTTGTCACCAAGGCCCAACAACCGACAAAGGAAGAAGAAAAAGAGTAAAGAATAAATGATAAATAAGATATAAGAAATAATATATTATATAGATAGTATAAAATCTTTTGTGCTAATTCAATCTTTTTTTTTTTACTTGAGATTCATCGAGTTGAAATCATTTTTCAAAAGACCGAATAAGTTTTTGGTAACATACACTAAACAAAGCAAAACAAATCGTTTTCCGGGAAATTGTTTGTCCTCGAACAAACGCACCCTTGTTAATACCAATACGGATCATCACGTTTCCACCAATATTACTGCAAGAGACTCGCACGTCGATTTATGCATGGCTAGGTTGACGTGGGAGGACGCACACAAACGACGTCATTTGGTGCCCCGCAATCAAGCATGAATTAATCACTGTCCAAACCGAAGGACGACGAGATCTAGAATGTGACAAGATCATAATGAGAGGAGCTTTCAGAGCAAAGGAACATATGAAGAATTGAAACCTGCCATGCTAATTTGAATCGACCTAAAGTTTGTGTTTTTTTAGGGAGAAAAATGTTTGGGCCCCTTTTTTTTTTTTTTTTTTACTGCTCGCTTTTAAATTTTTCCCTATTTTAGGCCTCATGAACACAAATACTAGCCGCAGAATTTACGACTTGTGTGAAAAGCTAAGAATATTGGATATTTTCCGATGAAATTAATAAGAAACTTTGGTTTAAAAATTCAAAACAAGCAGGCTCGTCCTACTTAACATCTCTTACCTTTTCAAAATTGATTGCAAGACTCCTTCATTAATTACGATCTTCAAAATGTTCTTGAATCTTCAATTAGGTAAACATTTATTGGACTTGGCAGTTAGAACCCGATACTCTCATTCCTCTTTTCATTTCATGTTCATTTTCATCCCGTCAAAGTATTGTAAGTTTTTTTTTAACCTCATTTTTTTTTGTCAAAGAGAAATCAGGGGAGAACCACCCAAAAAAGTTATAAACTTATTGCAATTGTGTCAATTTCATTATTTTGATTGGTTGGTGTTGACGTGTCAATTTTTTAGTAATATTTTAATAATTTTATTTTAAATTATTTTTTCAATAAAATTTTTAATTTATTTTGAATTTAAAATATATGAAAATATTACTAAAAAACTGCCACGTCAGTGTCGGCCAGTCAAATTGACTGAATTGGCAAATTACCAAGGTTTATGAGTCGATTAGTAAAAAAAAATTAGGATTGAATTAGCACAATTATAATGAATTTAAGATTTTTCGATAATTTCCTCAGAAATCACAATCGATACACAAGATTTTTTGTCTAAGAGACCACCACGAGGCCCATATAAGATACGATTTAAAGATATTTACAGCTTTCAATTCATTATTTTTCCAATATCGACCCCAACCAAGTCATGAAAATCGAAATATTCTTAGAAAATTTATTTTAAAAAATCCTTATAAAAATATTGCTTATTTTGGCAATAAGTGTCTTTCAGGGCCTGCATAGTAATCACACTGTTCCAAAAACTGATTTTGATTAACAATGACTTTTTCTAATTCTGTTTCTAGATGAGTTTTAGAGAAATATAAATGCATTTATAACTCACAAAATTTCTGTTTCAAAAAATTGTTTCTCTTCCTAATTTTTTCATTTAAGTCAAATATTGTGTAGTTACTTTGTAAAATTCATCAAAAATGAAGACTAATTTCCATGCACACTAAAATATTTAAATACATTTTTTTTTTAATATGTCATAAATGAAATACAAATTTTAATTCACGGCGATTGAAGTTCGATTGAAGCATGGAACACGTTCTCATATTAAGGATTCATTTTTTAATGTTGCGTTGTTCAAATACATACAACATAGGAGTCGAATAACCAAATTATCCGCTGAAAAAAAAAAATAAATTATCCTTCTTGATACGAAGTACAAGTCCTTCACTATCCATTTTGCAATTTCTGTCCTAAATGGCAAGCGGGTGTTTGCTCAGTTTCACATGCAGATAGTCACATTTTGTGACACACGCTACGAGTATATATCTGTTACCATCCGCATGTTAGATGCCCTCATCTTCCGCTATATTTTTTTTTTAGAAGAGTAAAATCTGCAAAATCTAGGAAATTTAGGCCCAAAAATTATGAAATGAGATCAAACTAGCCTATCTAAGTTTATTCTATTTTTT